>JAJJLU010003804.1:0-30286 GCA_023807065.1 Isotricha intestinalis
TAAAATAAAAAATAATTTTGATTAATCCTTAAAAAAAACCAAATAAATAAATATTAATGAAATATTCATTATTCATTAATTTTATTAAAAAATAAAATAATGCCATTACATAATATCTTATAAAATATATAAAATTTATTAAAAATTCTTTATTTCCAATACTATAAATAAAAAGAAAAATAGGAATTATACTATTTATTATTATAGAAAGTATATGATGAGAATAAAAATTCTTTTTCAATAAAAAAAAATCAAATAAAAAGAAAAATAAAAATATATTATTATATTGCTTTGAATTAATTTGATAATTATTAGAATCATATTGTGTTATATGATGACAAATAGGAATATATTCAGAAATACATATTAAAATCAATTCTATAATTATATAAATTATTAATTTAGATGATATATTATAATTTTTTTCATTTTCATTTTCATTTTTTGAAAGTTTATTTTCTATTATATAAAAGATAATTAAAGATGTTTCTGCAATATAATCAATTAAAAAATAAATGTTTAAATCATCGTTTTTTTTATGAAATATATATTTAATTGGTGCTTCAAATAAACTCAATATCATAAACATAAAAATATAAAACATTCCTTTATTAATTGAACATGAAATCAACATTTTATTATTCTTTTAAAAATTTTGGAGAAAAATTATGTTTTATAATTTAAATTAAGTGATTTAATTAATTTTTATATATAATATTTTATAATAATTATTAATCTTTTTTAATTCTAAACTTTTTAATTTTTTAAATGATAATAATTAGAATTAAAATAAATTTTTTAATTTATATTTATCTGTTTACCTTAAATATTTATTTATAAAAATTAATAATAAAAATAATAAATAAATATTTTATGTTCTTAAAATTGAAAAATAAATTTTAATATGGGAGAACAAAATTGTAAATGTTCAGAAAATAAAGAAAATAACGGAGATGAAATAATATATAATGGAGGATATGAAGATCTTGCAAATGAACAAGAAGAAGAAGATAATAGAAAACTGGAAGAAGCTTTTAAAAAAAGAATGAGTTTAGAATTAAAAAAAAAATTAAATAATTTACAAATACAAAAAAATTCAACTTTAGAAGTTATAGATGAAATAAAAGAAAATATTAGCACAACAAATAATAATAATAAAAATGAAAATATAGAAAATAACATTAATAATAATAATAAAAATGAAAATATAGAAAATGACAATAATAATAATAATAATAATAAGAAATTAAAAACAAAAGGAATTTTAAAAAATAACAAAAACAATAATAACAAAGAAAATAAAAAAGAAAAAATAGATTATGACAATAAGAAAATAAAAAATTTTAATATTTTTGAAATAATATCAGAAAAAAAGTTATCATCTTTAAAAGAAGATGACATAGTATTTGCAAGTGATTTAGAAAGAATGATAAATAATTTTGGAAAAGGAATTATAACATATTCAAATAGATTTTGTGTATTAACAAAAAATTTTTTTTCATACTTTAGTTCAAAAGAATCTTTCATAAGATTAAAAAAACCTTTATTTCAAATTAATATTCAATATATAACAAGAATTGAAGAAGCAAATTTAGATGAAAATTCTTTTTATTTTTGTTTAGTTTTTAAATTAAATGATCAAATTATTAATTCTGTTAAAAATATTAATTCTTTTACTACTGTCAATGAAGAAGAAAAAAATGAAAAAGAAAGTATGCTTGGCTTTAAATCTAATGATGAAGATTTAATTATTAAATGGGTTTCTATTCTTAATTTTTTTATGAATAAATCATAAGTTTTCTTTATTTGTTTTATATTTTATTAATTTTTTATAATATTTTTTGATATAGACAATTTAAAAAAGATATTTTATTTTTAAATTTTTTTTAAGTTAATATATATTTAATATTATAATATAAATTTAGAAAAGGGACATTAGACATTATTAATTAAAATAAAGAATAAAAAGATATTAATTCATAAATTATTTATTTTATTATCTTTTTGATAGTTAAATTTTTGATTTAATCTCATTAAATTAAAATAATTTCAAAAACATACAATTTTTATATAAATAAAATATAAAAAAATAATATATATCAAATAATATTTAATTAATTAAATTAATTATTAACAATTTCGATTCTTGGATTTTTTTCATCATAATGCTCATCAACTTTAAGAACAGGTTTATCTTCATAAAATTTAATGAATTCTTCAAAAACACTTCCATAAATTTCTTTATTAAGAGGATTAAACCAATTTAAAATTTTTCTGAAATCATCACCTCCATTAATTAAATAATCAACACTTGCAATTTTATATAATTTTTTATCATCAATTTCTTCACCATTATTTAAAGTAATTTTTAAAACTTTTTTAACAGGAATTAAAGTACAAATAATTTTAATTCCACTTATAGGATAAAAAGAATAATTTCCAGTTTGAATAACTTCAATTAAATATTTTAAAGAAGAACCTTTTAAATTAAAAGTTATAATATTATTATCAAAAGGTAACATATTATAAAGATCATTTTGAGTAATATTTCCAGGAAAAAAAATTGATCTTAAACAACCGTTGTTTAATATTGCAATATCTGATTTTGTTAAATCTTTCATAAAATCAGTAAAAATATTTCCTAAAATATTATTAGCTTCTTTAGTACTTGTTAAATTTTTATCATATAATAAATAAGTAACAACTTTATTTCTATAATTATTTAATGTATCAAAATATTTATTGTGTAAATCAATTAATTTTTCTTCTTGTTTAATTTCATAATTATGAAAAGTAAATTTCATTAAATTACTGTTTTCATTAGTAATATCACATTTTAAACTTTTACTGAAAATTTTACTACAAATAGGAATAGGACTTTCAATGGAAACATCATTAATATTCAATTTATAATTATCATTAATATCAAAAGGTAAATACATAATAGAAATATATTTACCGAAATTAATATTTGACATTATTGGAATTTCATTTATAAATTCATGTGTTTGATGATGACTATGAGCACTAATAATTGCATCTATTGTTCCTTTTGGAATATTATTTATTAAATTATATAATTCACTATTAGTATTACAATCATTTGAATTTGTATTATTTTTATTCCATATATTTAAACCCATTCTCTTTTCATCTTGAGGACATTTTAAATCTATATGACATAATAATAATAAGGCATTTAAATTATTTTTTTCCTTTATTTCTTTTGATGTTTCTATCAAACGATTTACATAATCTTCAAATAATAAATCTGTAAATTTTCCTGTTGATGTTTCTTCCTTTAATTTATTACTTAATCCAATAACTCCAATTTTAATTTTCCCATCTAAAAAATTAAATATTTGATAAGGAATAACATTATCATATAAATCTCTTTTTAAATTAGTTTTATTTAAAACATTACAAGATAAATAATTAAAATTAGATAAATTTAATATATTAAATAAATAATTTTTCCCAAAATCAAATTCATGATTTCCAAAGCAAGAAGCATTTAAACCAATAATATTAAAATAATTAGTAATTATAGTTCCATTAGTTAATTTTGATTCTAAACTTCCTTGAAATTGATCTCCTCCATCAAAATATAAAACTCTATCATTTCCAAATTCTTTTCTTATTATTGATATATATTTTCCTAAATAATCTAATCCTCCACTTTCATATTCTTTATTTTTATCTTTTATTATTGTAGGATAATATATTCCATGAATATCATTTGATGATATTATAGGAATATAATAATATTTCTCATCGTTTGGAGAAGGATATTTATAAAATGATAAATCTATATATTTTTCATTTTGAGATGGGTCTAATGATGTTTTTATAGGTTTTAAAAAGGGATATGAGAATATTTTGGGAATTATCAATAGAAATATTGAGAATATTAATTTTTGAAACATTATTTTATTAAATAATTTTATATTTTTTAATTGTTTTATTTATTCAATTTTTATATATTTTTATTTTTAAATATGACAGATATGGATAAAAAGGATAAATTATTAATTCTTGTTGTATCAGATACACATGAAAATATTAATAATATAAATTTATTGGTTGAAATATTTGAAAAAAAGCCAAAAAAACCAGATTATATTTTTTTATTAGGAGATATAGTAACAATTAAACAAGGAGACCAAGACAATGAAGAAAAATGTGAAAAATATTATGAAATAATAAATAAAATATTAGAACTTTTAGAAAAAATATCTCCAAATGTATTATATTTGCCAGGTAATCATGATCCTAAAACATTATTTGAAAATACAAATAAAAAAAAACTTGGTTTAAAATCAATTAATCTTCATTTAAAAAAATATGATATAAATGAAAATTTATTAGTGATAGGAATAGGAGGGAGTATAACAAATTTAAAATCAAATGAAAAAGAATATCATAAATATAAAGTAAATATAAATGATATTGAATGGAAAGGTTATCCTTATATAGATGATAATGAAAATCCAAATTTTGAAAAATGTGAAAATTTATTTGAAAAAGATTTAAATATTATATTTAATATAATTAAAGAAAATCGAGATAAACAATTTATTCTTATTTCACATAATGGACCTTTTAAAAGTCCAACTTCAAATTCTTTTGAAAAAGAAACTTGTTTTTATGCTGGTTCTATAATTTTAGATAAATATATTTATCAAAATAAAAATAATATTTTATGTGCTTTACATGGTCATACTCATAAGGGAAGGGGAATTTGTAATTTATATAATATTACTATTTGTAATCCTGGTTCTTTAAGAGATGGTTTTTATAGTGAAATGAATTTAATTTTAAGAAATGATAAATGGATTCTAAAAAATATTTCACAAAATAAAATATAAATAATTATATTTTTTATTATTTTTTTTTATATTCAAATAATTTCCTATTTTTTTATTTTACAATAAAATACATTAAATTAATCATCTTGAAATAAATGATTCGGATTTCCATTTTTATTTAAATCATCTAATAAATTTTCATAATTAACAAATTTAGAATGATATAAATATTCTAAATCAATAATATTTTCTAAATTTCTTTTTCTATAAAATAAAAGATAAGCATCTTTATTAACAATTTCATTTTCATTAATTTCCAAAACATCATTATCATCATATTTATACCATTTTTTATTAAAAACGTTTTTACAAATAGAATAATAATGTCCATAACCAAAATTTCCTATATGATAAGCAACAGCAAATAAATCATATATTAAATTATTATTTTGTTGAATTTCTTTGTTTTTTTTATTTTCTTTATTCTCTAAAACAAATTTCCTCATATCTAAACCTCTTATTGGGAAATTAACTTTAATATTTAATTTCTTTTCATTATTAAATCTCTTTAATTGAATAATAAATATATTTGGACATAAACTTATTTGAATTTTTTTTTTTACATTTTGATTTGAATTACATTTCTCACAAAAATAATCATTTGATGATAAATCTTCCCATTGAGTAAAATATTCAAAACTTTTTCTTAATGGAATTTCTTCTGATATTTCTTTTTTATATAATTCAAAATTAAAACTTTCAAAATCATTTAATTGATGAAATATTGTTTTTTGTTTTTCAGATGGAAATGTTATTTCTAATGAAAAATCTTTATTCCAATTTCCATTTAATTCTCTTTGATTTTTTGATAAATAAAAATATGAATTATCTATTTTTAATCCTTTGTTATTTAAAGGGTATTTATCTATTAAATTTTGAAGAGTTATTTCTTCAGAAAAAGGGAAAAGACAATTATGACAAGTTTTTTTTTTACATATTATACAAGGTTTATTTTTCTCTTTCATTATATTTATTATTCTTAATCTATATGGATAATTATTTTTAATATGAAAATCATAATTATCATTTTCATTATCTGTGTTTAAATTTTTAAAATTTTGAGCAAATGAAATTGGAGGACAAATATTTTTAAAATAATCAAATATTGTTTTATGTATTTCTTTACAATTTGAATTTTTATTTAAAAATATATTTCTTGGAAATATTATATTCTTAGTTTTTTTAACATCATTATCAATATATATTTTTATATAAATTAAAACAAAAATAAACTCTTTTCTAAATTTATCTGAAAAAATTCCATTCAATTCATTTTCAATTCTTCCAAGAGAATTATTATTTTCATAATAAGTCATTTTTGTATATTTTTTAAGTCTATTTTCTTCATTTTCATAATAATCTTCATTAAATAAATTTTTTAAAGTATTTTGATTTTTTTTAATTTCATTTAAACAATTTTCAAAATCTTTAATTTTAAAATCATTAATATTTGTTTTATTAATTAATTGATTATAATTAAAATTATAAAATTCTTTAGGACTAAATTGAAATAAAAAATAAACTTTAGAACTATCTTCAATTCTATATTTACCTTTATATTTTCCTTTATCTTGAAAAAAATCATCATTATTAATTAAATTATCATTATTATTGAATAACAATTGTTGATTATTTAAAAAACATTCTAAATTACAATTTTTATCCATTTTTTCAACCATAAAAGAAAAAGGATGAATATTTAAAATTTTTGAGATTTTATTTCTAAGTGCCATAACAGTATAATCGTTTTTAAATTCTAATAAAATTTGAATAGGTTTAATTGAAATATTATAAAAAATAAAATAACATATAATTCCAAAAGGCATTTCTTTACTATCAATAGGTAAACTTACATTTAAAAAAGTTTCAAATTTTGTCTTTAAATTTTCGCATTTAGGACATTTAATTAAACTTTTAAATTGACCATAAAATAAATCAACTAATAAACTTTGATTTCTTCTTTTAAAATTATATAATTCTTCTAAACTTTTATAATCATCTTCTTTTGAATTATCATTTTCATTATTATTAATGTATGGTATATTATTAACTTTATTTAAATCATCATGAAAACCATTAATTAAAAAATTTAAAAATTCTTGAGTATCTTGTTGAATATTATCAGAATAAATGTCATTTATTTCTTTTATTTTTTTTATAAACTCTTTTGGAATGTAATATTTTTCTTTTCCAAACCATAATTTTTTTATTATATCATAATATGCTTCACATAATTTTCCTTGAGTTCCTATTGGATTTGTTCTATTTATATCTTTTTTATATTCTTCTCTTAAAAAATAATTTGTTAATTCCCAACAATTACTTAAACATTGAATTGCTGTATTTAAATAACATCTGTTTCCCATATTTTTTATTCCTGTTATTCCTTTGTTGCAATTTTTTAACTTTTTAATTATTGATTTTTCCATTTATTTAAATATATATATTTTTTCTTTTTTGTGACTCTTTTTTTAAAAATAATTATTTTAATTTAAATTATCATTCATTTATTATTCTTCCCTATTTTTTATAAGAAATTATTGAATAAAAGTTTAGAATGAGTATTCTTGAAAAAAATAAAATATAATGAATTGGATATAATTTATAAAATTAAATTATATAAAATGAAAAATAATAAATTTTATTTTTTTTTAATTTTTTTTTCCATTAAATTCATTCAGCACAATTTATTAATGAATATCTTTTTTGTTTTTATTTATGTGTTCTTTCTTTTTCAAGAATTAAATATTTTCATTTTCTTTTTTTAATTGATTTTCAATATCATTTTCTACATTTTTCAGTTGTTCACTTGTATTTTCTCTTTTATTTAAAAAATTTGTTAAAAAATTATTATATAAATTAATATCTAATTCTAAATCTTTAAAAGATAAATTTTGGCTTTTGTTTTCTGATTCATTTTTATTTTTAACTGTGGATTCTGAAATTTTTGTACTTTCAGTATTTAAATTTTTTTTAGGAGTAAATTTTTGAAAATCCACATCTAATATACTTTTATTTGAAGATAATATTTCAACTCCTTTTTTTTTCTTTAAATTTTCAAAAGTTGATTTTTCATTATATAAATAAGGAGCTTTTCTTTTTTCATTTTTTATCTTATTTAATTCTTTAAAATTAATGAAACCAGTTTTTTTATCCTTAAAATCATCTTTATCATTATTTTTCTTTTTATTGTTAAAAATATTATTAAATTTCATCACATTATTATTATTAAATAAATTATCATCATCATCATTATTAATATGATTATTATTATATTTATTATTATTATTCCTCATATTAAAATATTCCAAAAATTTTTTTTCTTTTTCTTTTTCATTTTCATATTGAATATTAATTTTCTTATTATTTTGAAGAAGAGAATTTTCTTTTTCAAGTTGAGAAAAAAATTGTTTAACATCTTTAAAATAATCCAAATTATCAATGTTAATGACAGAGCAAATATTTTTCATCCATTTAGAGAAATAACATTTAATATTATTATAATCAAATCTAGAATCAATACAAACCATAATTCCATAATCAAATTTATGTCTAAGTACTCTTCCTAAGCTTTGATTAACACATTGAATAGCATCAATTTTATACCATTTTTCTCCTGAAATTTTATTAATATTTAAATTATAATTATCTTGGAAAAAACTATCTAAAAATTTCATTTTTAATTGGATTTTATCTTCAAAAAAATTCGCATATGGAATTCCAATACAAATAACAATTCTTGCGTAATCGTCTTTAAAATTTAATCCTTCTGAAATACTTCCTCTTACTACAGAAAATATTATTGAATTTTTCTGTTTATTTGACATAAAATCTGATATTATATTTTTATTAATTTTATTGTCTAAATATACTTTTTTATATTTTGAGATTTTAGTTATTAAACCATCAGAAAGCCAAATTGAATAACATTTATTCATAAAACTAAATGAAGGAAAAAATAATAATATTCCTCCTCTTTCAAGTGATTCTACATAATTAAATATTATAGTTCCTAATGATTTTATCATTGTCATATTTGTTCTATTTGAATTATCAAATTTAAATTCTACTTTATTATTATTTAAACTTTCTGATTTTATAATATGAAATTTTGAATGTGATTTATCAATAATATGTTCATTTTCTAATTTAATTTGAATTGAAGTTTTTAAACTAAATTCTAAACTTTCTATAGGAGATAAAGTACCCGAAGTTAAAATTATATTATATGGTAATTCATTTAATATTTTATTAAATGCAAATCCAGGATCAAAACATAATAATTTTAAAACTCTAGTTTTTATTTTATAATTATTTGGTAATTCTATTTCTCCATCATAGACATAAAAAAGAAAAGATTTTAAATCTTCTGAATTAAAATATAAATGCTTTATTAATTCTAAAGCTCTTACATATGGAGTTAATAAACTTTCTTCATCATATATTTCTAAATATTCTTCTTTTAAAAAATATAAAAAATTATAATGTCTATTTAAATTTTCAGGTGTTATTAATTCATTTTTTGAATCATTTATTTCTTTTCTAAACATTTCATCTATTGTAATTCTATTTTTTTTTCTATGTAAATTCATAAATAAACTAAAAAATTCTTTATTATCTAAAATTTTTCCTTTTTTAGGATAATTATCTCCTTTTAAAACATTTGGAATTTTTTCAATATTTTCTTTAATAGAAATTAAAATATTAATTTCATCTAAAAGTTTTTTTTCAGGAAAATTCTTAAATTTTTTATTTTTCCCATTATCACTTTTTTTAATGTTAATAATATCATTTAATTCATTAATCATACTATCAAAATAATAAGTAATTAAATCAATAGTACAACTTTCTTCAAGAACTTTTTCAATATTATGAGCTTCATCAATAATTAAAATAGAATTTTCTAAACTAATATGTAAAACATCTCTAATTTCTTTATCAATAATATAATTATAAGGTAAAAAAGTAATATCACTTTTATTATTTTTATCTCCTTCAAAATGAAAAGGACAAAAATTTTTTGATATACCAATTTCACATAATTCTTCTAAATCAATATTATTTAATGATAATATTGGAATTTTATTAACATTATTAAAAAAAATACATTTTTTCTTATTTTTCTTACAAATAGTATTTAAAGCAGAAGTAGATTTAGCAAAATTTTTATAAGAAAAATTAACACAAGATTTATTTCTTGAAGATAAAATACAAGTAATAGGTAAATAAATAGATTTTTTTAATTCTTTAATAACATTAGAAATTTGACTATGAGTTCTAGTAGAGTAAAAAATTTTTATTTTTTTTTTTTTGACTTCTCTCATATATTTAATCCAAGCTAAACATGAACATAATAAACATAATGATTTTCCTGTTCCAGTTGGTGATTCTAATGCTGCTATTGATTTATTATTATTTAATGATTCTATTATTTTATTCATGTAGTTTATTTGAATTTCATATGGTTTATATGGAAAGTATATTTCTATTTCTTTTATTTTTATTTTTGTTTGAGATGATATCCTTGATTTATCTATTGAGATTTCTTCTTGAAGTTCGAGTAATTCTGTATATTTATTTTTTAATTTTTGAGGTGAAAAGTCTTTTTCTTCTAACATTTTTATTTTTTTTTTTTGCGGGATATATTTTTTTTGGGAATTCGTTTAAAAATTTAAATAAAAATAATTTATTTAATATATCAAATTTTTATAACAATAAAACTATATATTATTCGATTTAGTTTTTGTTTTGATTATTTTGATTTTAATGAAACTGTTTGTAATTATTAATAAAATATAAAGGAAGATTCAATTTTTTTTTAATCAATATATTTAAAATTTTTATTATTTCTTTTTTAATTGAATATATTATTTTTATGTTAGGCTTATAGGATTTTTTATAAATGTTTGTTAATGATTTTATGCTTCTCTTTTTTTCTTTTTATATATTTTTTTTTTCAATAAGTTTTTCCACACTTAAAAAATTATAATTAGATTTATTCCTTTGTGTAATTTATTTAAATAAATTTTAATTTAATTATTTTAATAATTTAAAACCAAAATGGAAAATAAAAGCCCAAATTTCAAAAATTTTAATTTAATGAATAGGCCAAAATTTATATCAAATTCTAAAGAAAAAAATAAAAATGAATTAGCATTATCAACAATATCAAACGAATTAAACAAAATAAAAAATATATCAAAAGTAAATTATATAACAAATCATCCTTTTCTTCATTTAAATCCTCAAAATAAATTATCTCAAAATATAATTAATAATAATAAAAAAGAATTAAAAGAAATAAAAAAAACAAATCATACTTTATTTAATAATATATCATTATATGATGGATTATCAAATAAAATAAAAAAAACAAAAATAAAAAAAATGACAGTATCAAATTCTTTAAAATTATTTAAAAATAATAGTAAAACAAATATTTTTAACAATTTACATTCTCAACCAAATATTCATTTAAGAACAAAAAGTGTTTCTCATTCTCCTCATAATGAAAAAAAATTACATTCTTCTCCTTCAAATAATAATTTTAATAATAATAATACTTTAATTCCTAAATCTAATATTGATAGAATTAATTATAATAAAATAAAAAAAGAAAACGAAAATTATAAAAAAGAAATTTTAAATTTAAATGATAAAATAAAAATTCAAAATGAAAAAATAAAAACTTTAGAAAATAATTTAGAAATATCTTGTCAAAATATAAATAATATAAAATCAAGATTATTTAAATTAAAAGACCAAAATTCAAATTATCAAACAGAAAATAAAAATTTAAAGAAAGTAAATATTCAATATCAAAAAGAAATAAAAATAATGCAAGAAAAAGAATTAAAATTAATGAAAGTATTATATTTAATAAAAGAAAGAGGAATAAATATAGAAGATATATTAAATGAAGTTATAGATATGAATGAAGATAATTTAATATCAAATAGAAGTAATTATTCTAATTTTACTGTTTATTTTCAAGATAAAATAAAAATGAATGATATTATGGAAAGTAAAGAAGCAAAAAAAGTTCCTTTAATGGATTTTAGTAAAGTTCCTACTTATAGACCTGATTCTGATTCTGAAGATAATGATGATTATAATAATAATAATCAAATTTTTCATATTCAAGAAGGTATGAAATTTAATAAAATTAATTTCACTGATAATAATGATGATAATAAAGGATGGTTAAGCAAATGAAAAATATAATTATATATATTATTAAATAAAAAAAATAAGGAATTTCAAAAGAAAAAATTCATATATAAAACTCCAAAAAAAATATATCAAAACATTTAATATAATAACATTATTAATAATAATAATAACTTTAATGCATCAAATAAAAATCTCTTAATGAAAAATATAGAATATAAAAATATATAAATAGAATATTTTTTATTATAAAATTAATAAAATAATAATTAAAAATAACAATAAATTTTTATTTAATAAAAAAAATGCAAAATTCAAAAAAATCAAAGAGTCCAAAAATAAAGAAAAAAAAATTACAAATAACAATAAATCAAAACATAAATCCTTATCAAAGTCATATATCAGATGCTCCAACATGGAAAAAAATATTAAAAGGAAAATTAAGAAGTTTATTAAATAATAATATAATATTAAATGAAGATAAATTTAGTCCATTAAGTTTTACAGAAAGTATATCACCAAAATATATAAAACCATATAAAAATAAATTTAAGCCTTTAGACGACAGATTAAAAATAAATATATTTACAAGTGTAAATCCACAAGTTTTAAATAGAGAAAATAAATTTTATACAAGATATTTTGATTATGTTTTAAGTCCTGATGAATTACTTAGTAAATATTTTACAAATAGAGAAATTATTGAAATTAAAAATGATCCTTTTTATTTTCAATTTGGACATAAATATCATAATGTTGATTTTTTTAAAAAGAAATCTTTAACTGATACTTTAAATGAAGAAGAAAAGATTGGAAGAGAAGAAATTATTAAACATGATTTAAAAAAAAGTTTAAAAAAAACTACGAAAAAAATTGAATCTTATTTAGATTATTATACTTATGTTATGTCAAAGAAAGATTTTATTCCTGATAGAAAATATAAAATTAAAAAAGGAAATAATAAATTTGAAGATAGTTCAAGTAGTTCTAGTGAAGATTCTGGTTAATAAATTTATAAAAAAGATATTTTTAAATAATCATTTTTTATAATTATTATTATTTATTTTTAACTTTTTATTCTTCTTTATTTTTTTCAAATTCAACTTCTTCTTCTAAAACTTTTAAATATCTTTTTTTAATATTAAATTTTTCATTGTTCCATAAATAATAATTTTCATCATCAAAAAAAGCACTTTGAGATAAATCATTAATTAAAAATTTAAATAATTCATCTCCTGATTTATTTAAAATATCATTAATATGAAATTTAATTAAAATTAAAATAGAATTAATTAAAGATTTCCATCCTTTAATTAAAAATTCATCCCATATATTTAATATTATTAAAGGAATATTATTTTTATTTTGAATAACATTTGTGAAAATGGTTAATACAAAAGGAGTAAGAAAATATTCAACTTTAACAGAATTTTTTTTTAAATAAAAACTTATTGAAGGAATATATAATTTAAGTAATTTTTCAAAAATAGGAAAAAAATTTTTTAATTTTAACATTTTTTGACAATAAATATTTTTTAATTCAGTATTTATTAAAATTGAATATAATAAATAAACTGATTCATTTTCATTATTTGTTAAAAGATAAATAAAAGCAGAAAGATAATTCATTCCTTGATAATATTCATATTTATTTTTTTCATTTTGATAATCTAAATTTAATTCTATTAAATTAGTTACTTTCATTAAGATATTAATTAATATATTATTTTTTTCTTTTGAATCTTCACCTAAATGAGTTCTTTTAATATCTTGTTCTATTAATTTATATTTTTCTGAATTTTTATCTATTTCTTTTATTTTATCTTTTATTTCTAAAATTACTTTTTTAATATCTAATATTGATTTCCATATTTTTAATCTTATTTCTATTGAAATTTCTTTATTTGAATTTAAATAATTTAAATAAAAATTGTATTTTATCTTTGTTGATATTGATTTTTTTAATAAAAATAAAGGAATTAATTCCTTATTTTTTAAATATTTACATAAATTAGATAAAACAAATTTTTTTTCTTTATCTTTTATTAAAGCACAAGGATATCTTAATTTAATAGTAATATCTCTTTTTTGAATTAAATCATTTATTTTTTCTCTTGTTTCGTTATTTTTAATATTTCTACAAATTGATAAAGAAAAAGTATTTATACATAAAATATAATAATTAATTAATTTAGAAGATAAATCAAATTTAGAACCAATATCAACAATTAAATTAATTGAATCAGGAATTGAAACGTTATAATTTAATAAATGTTCTATAAATTCAAATAAAGTTTTTTTAATATTTTTATTAATTTCAGAATCAATAATTAACTTTTCTTCATTATTTAAATATGAATAATTTTTTATTTGATTTTCATAACCTAATTTTTTTAACCTTGTATTTAATTTTATTTCTTTAATTAAATCTAAATTTGCTCCTTCAAATAAAGATCTTTTTAAAGGTTCTTCACTAATTAATTTTTTAAAAGAAGAAAAAATTCCAATTTCATTATTATTATTATTTCTTAATTCAATTATTTTTTTTACTCTAAAAGAAATTCTTTGTATAAATCTTCTATTTATTAATTTTTCCCAAACTTCTTTTAATTTTAAAAAGTTATTTTCCCATAAAAGAGAACATAAATAAATATTATTATAATAACTTCTTTCTCCTATTAATAATATATAAATTATTATTTGTATTTTTTCTTCTATCATTGATGAATTTAAATTATTTAAAATCATATTAAAAATATTTGCTATTGAATAAAGATTTTTTTCATTTTGAAAATGATAAAAAGTTTTAGGAGAAAAATTATAATAATTTAAAACAAAGGTTTTAATCATTGAATTATCTTCAGAAATAATATTTTTAATTTCTTGAATTTTATCATAATTTAATAAATCACTTTTGAATATATTTTGAATGAATAAATTTATAATTTCTTCATTGGTTTTTTTAGGAGGTTCAAAATGAATAAAGTTACTTTTATTATCTTCATCTTCATCTTTTAAAGTATATAAAAAACCTTCTGAAATAGCAATTGAAAAAGTTATATCTGAAGAATTATTTTTTTTTTTTTCTATTTTTTTATTTATTAAATTTGGAGAAATTTTCTTAAAATCTTGATAAGAAATATACTTCTCCATTTCTATTCTATTATCTTTTTTTTTAAAATTTAATTCATTTGTGAATTTTTCAATATCTTTCTTTGATGAATATATTATAAAAGGATATTCATCTTTATTTCTTATTATACAATTTTCTTCTATATTATATAAATTCATAAATTTTTTTTTTAATAAAGAATTTAAATTATCTTCTAATTCAATTATTTTCTTCATTAATATTTCATATTCTGAATTATATTTTACTATATAATTATTTATTTCATTTAGTTGCTTTTTATAAATATTAAAAGTTTCTTCAACAATATAATTTTGATTAATTACTTCTTCATTTGTAAAATCATTATCATTTTCTTTTTTTATTTTTTCAAATATTTCACATTCATAATAATGATTTCTTCTACTTTCATTTAATTTTTTTTTTAAATATTGAATGATTTTTTTTCCTTCATTTAATTTTTTTAATATTTCACTATAATTTTCAGATAAATCATGATGAAAAGTATTTAATGGCTTTACAAAATCATTTTTTATTTTTGTAAACATTGAATTATATTGTTTAAATATTATCACTTGTTGTTCAAAAAATTTAGAAATACAAATTGACATATCATTAAAACAATTATCTTTTATATCAAATTGAATTTTTGAAAATTCTTCTTTTTCTTTTAAACAATTCTCTATAAATTTTTTAAAATTATTACAAAATTTCTCATAGTAATCACTTATTGTAATAATTCTTAACAAATTTGCTTTAAAATGTTTTGATAAAAAATTATATTCAAAATCTAAATGAAAACAATCCATTTTTTAAAAAATAAATAGTAAAAACAAATATTAAAAAAAATAAAATAAAAAACAAAATAAAAAATTGTTTAATAATAAAAATAAAAATAAAATAATTATCTTATAAAAATAATGTCAAAATTTCTGATTAAAGAATAAACTTATAATTTATAATATAAAAAAAATTCAAAAATAATAAAGAAGTAAATACTTATTCACAAAAAATTTTATTAACTAAACTTGTAATAGAAATAGAGAAAGCTTCAATAGGACTTAAATTTTCAAAATCTAAAGCATAAGTATTATTATCAATTTTTCCACATTGAATAACTTTATTACCAAAATTATTTTCTAAAATAAAATTTCTTTTACTACTTAATCTTACTCTTTGATTAAAATCTAAAAAATATTTTTGATATTGTTTAGAAAATTTAGGTAATTTATTTTTATATTCAATTGTATTTAATTCATTTATTATTTCAACTTTCATTATTCTTATTCCAAATAAACCAAGAAAATTTTTTCTATATTCTACATTTAATATTTTTTTATAATCTCCTTTTTTTCCTGTATAAACATTAAAATTACATCTTAATATATTTGATACTATTTTTCCTATATATTTATATTCTTTATGATTATTTGTTATAAATAATTTAATTTTTAAAATAGAAGAATTTTTTACTATTTTTCCTATAATTAAATAATTATTATTTGATAAAATTTCCATTTCATAATTATAAATATTAATTTCGTTTTTTTTATTAAGAATATTAAAACAATTTTTATAAATATGAATATTTGTCATTAATAAAGTATTTTCTGGTAATTTATTTAATATAAATTTTTCTATATTTAAAATTGTAATTTTGTTAATTAATAAATTTGAAGTTATTAATTTATAAATTTCTTCTTTTGTTAAATTTTCTTTTTCGAATTTTTTTAATGTATTTTGAATATTTATTTCATTGTTATTTCTATTTGAAAGATTAAAAGGTAATTCACTTTCAGTTAAAATTGTATTTTTTTGAAAAGTTTCATATGGGTCATCTAAAAGTTTTAATTTTATTTTTTTTTGATTATTTATTTTTTCAAATTGTTTTCCTATTACTATAATTAATTTTTAAATGTTTTTTTATTTACCATCAACACTTACATTTTTTATATAGTCTATTGCTTCATTTTTTTTTGTTCCAAAACTTACTCTTTGAACTTTTATTGTTCTCATTTTTATTTTTTTTATTTAATTTTGTAAATTATAACAAATAATTATTGAAATAAAATATTTAATATAATTCAAATTAAAAAACCTTAAATTTTTTAGGATAAACACTATAAAACAAATATAATTAAAATATCTTTCAAAAAATGATATTTTATTTCTTTAAAAATTTAATTAAAAACTAAAAATATATTAATCAAATTTATCTTTATCATTTTTTAACATATTTTCATTTCCGTTAAGCATTTGTAAAAGAGTTCTTTTCATAACTTTTTTTAAATTTTTATGAGGAGTAGAATCTTCATCAAGATAAGCCCCAGGATTATAAGAATAATCAAATATATCAATAAATATATATGCAGATCTTTTATTTTTTGTTTCAAAATAATTTAAATATCTCATTTCATTAAATCTAAAAATTACTTTTTCATTTGTTATATCAATACAATATTTATTTTCATCAAATTCATATAAATAAAACCATAAAAATTTCATCATTAAAACTGAAATAGAATCTTTATTTTTTGAATTAAAATTTATATTTTCAAAACTATTCAAAAGACTTTTTTCAATAAAATATTCTTTATTTTGAATAAAAACTTTTTCTAAATTATTTTTAGAATTAATAATAGGTAAAATAGGATTTTTTAATCTTTGTAAAAAATAAATTACCATTAAAGTATAACAATAAGAAGATAAATGACCTTTATAATTTCCATTTATTCCTTTTTCTTTTGACCAATTTTTTATTATATTGATTAATATTATTGCTCTTGAATCAAATGTCATATAATTTCTTATTAATATACTATTTAAAATTCCAAAAACATTATTTAAAACTAATTCTATTGTAACTTGATTTATTTTATCATAAAAATTTAATAAGAAAGTTCTTTTTGTTTTTCTTATATTTATATTTTCATATTTATTTGGTTCTTTTAATGTTAATAAATCTTTTATTTTACTAATAAAATCTTCTGATTGTAAAGAATTAAAATTTGAATAATCTTTTGTAATAATAGTTATTTCTAAATCTGAAATATTATTAAATGATAATTGAATAAAACTTCCATAAGGTCTTATTTCATAAATATTTTCAAGAAAGAATTGATCTGATAATAAAAGATTTTTAAATTCATTAAATGAATTAATAAATTTTACTCTATTTCTATTTGTTAATCTGAAATTTTCCATTATATAATATTCACATTTTAATAAAGTTTTTTTTATTTTATCTCCTTTAAAAGGTTTTTCTTTATCATAAATTGCATTTGAAAAACCATTTAAATTTATTTTTTCTTGATTCTCTTTTAAAAATAATCTATCATTTAATAAAATAATTTCAATAACATGTCCATAAGGAAAATTAGAATCATAAAATATATATTGAATATATTCATAATCATATTGAGTATAAATTATTTTTTCAACTAAAGATTTTAAATAATATAATTTTTTTTTTGTTGTTGAAGTAAATTTTAATTTTATTGTATTTGAATTAAAAATTGGAGTAAGAATAATATCGTCTTTAACATTAAATTTAATTTCTTTATTATAATTTGAGTGAATTTCATAAATAACAGAATTAAAGATTTTATAATATAATATAATAATATTTAAATAATAAAGATTCCTTAATTTATTAAATACTTTTGTAAGTAAATTTAATAAACTACTCTGAGTTGAATCATACAATTTAAAACATAATTCAAAAAAAGTTTCAGTCACTTTTTTTATTTGTTCTTCTAAAGAAAGATTATTGGAATTTATTATTATATCTTCTAAATAATCTTTATAATTTTTATTTTTCACAAAAATAGGATTATTCCTAAAAATTTCATAACCATTTGGAATAACATCATTAAAGAAAAACATTTTTTTTACTTTTTAAATTTGTTTTTAAAAAATTAAAATTAAAAAAAAAAAAAATTAATTCATTAATAAAATTTTAATCTATTAATTAATATTAATTAAAAGAAAAAAATTTAATGAATAAAACATCAACAAATATAAAATTAAATTTTATTATTGATGAACCTAAGAAAAAAAGTAGAAATAGTCTTATTAAATCTTCAAGTACAACATCAAATAATTATTATATTTATGATAATAATTATAGTAAAATTTCATTATTGAAAAATAAAACAAGAAATATAGAAGAAGGAATGAAAAAAAGTAATTCTTCAAATTCTAAATTTCGTTTAAAAAAAAACAATCAAAAATATTTTAACAATGAAACTGAAAGAAAAATAAATAATAATAATTTTTCTGCTTTTAGTAAAATTATGGAACATTATTTTCAACAAAAAAATAAAGAAATCTTAAAAAAAAAACAAAATATTCCTTTAAGAAAAAATAATTCAAAAAATAAAAAAATAATAGTTGAAATAAATTCAAATAATTCAAACTATAAAAAAAATTATATTTCAAATCAAATAACAAAAAGAAAAACAGAAGGAAAAAATAATAATAATAGTAATATTAATAAAATTAAAACAACAAGAAATAGAAATTTAAGTATGAAAGATATAGATAATATTTCTTATATTAATTCAAAAATTTTAAATAATACAAATTCAAATAACATTAAAAGAAAAAAGGAAAATATTATAGTAAAAAAAATATTTAAATCAAATGAAAATCAAATTAAAATAAATAAAAAAAACAATACTTCAAATTTTCCAAAAACAAATTCAAATAATAATATAAATAACAATAAAAAAATAAATATTTTAAAAAAGAATGAATCAAATTTTTCTGAAATAATTTCATTAGAAAAAAAATATAATAAATTATTAAATAATAAATTAAATGAAAAAAATAATAATAAAATAATATCTCAAAATATAATTAAAGGAAATTTTATTTCTTTAAAAAATGAAAGTGAAATTACTAAACCAAATACTTTAAATACAAAAATAGAAAAAAAAGAAGATGAATTAGAAGGTCCTGAATTAATTCATTTTTCTTTAGTTGATTTAATTCAAAAAGCAAATAAAAGAATGGAAGAAATTGGAAATTTAAATAATTATAAAAAATGATTGTATTTTTTTTAAAGTTTTTATTATTCTTAATGTAGGTAATATATAATTTAATTCATATAAATTATTCCTTATTAAGTTCTTTATTTATTTTTTTTTTCATTTTAAATAGTTTTTTGTTAGATTAATAAAGTTAATAAATTATTATTTAAATATAAAATTATTTTATTTAAATTAAAATATAAAAATTATTCTCAATAAATTTAATTAAAAAGACATTTGTTATTAAGAAAAAAAATCAGTAAAATTCATAGTTCTAGAAGGATTTAAATCTTTTGTAATATCATAATCAAAATATAAAATCCCATATTCAGATTTAATATTATTAGTTTTTTTTAATGGTCCTGAACAAATAATACATTTATCATGAGAAATTTTAAAATAAAAATCATTTATATCATTCATTTCTTTATTTGTAAAAAAAAGAGACTTATCTTTTAATTCATCTTGAACAAATATCACTTTATCTAATTTGATTAAATTAAATAAATCTACTTGAGATATATTTCCTTTAATTGTTTTTACCTTTGTATTTGTTTCAAAATAAAATTTTATTTTATCTCTTGTTATTATATAAGAATATTTAAATTTATCATTATCAAAAAAAATTAAATCTGAAGAAATAATTTTTTTTATTGGATTTGTTGATTCTAATTGAATTATATTATTATTATCATTATTTAATTTTATATTATAAAACATTAAACACAAATATTTTTCAAAAAGTTTTTTATATTCATCATAAAATATAATTTTTTTTTTCTCTGTATCAGCAATAATTTTTGATTTAATCATATAAAAAAGATTTAAATTTTCTAAACTTTTATTATTATCTTCATCAAAAATAAAATGTACTATTTCTTTATTATTTTCTATATAATAATAACATATATCGTTTTCATTTTTTCTTTCTTCAAATTTTTCATTCATTATTGGATTTTTTCTATATTTATTTTTATTCTCAAATTCTTTCAATATTTTTTTTTTATTTCTTTTATTAAAAGAATGAACCACTAAATATTTATCTCCTTCTTTTTCTTTAATTGATTCTCTTATTAATTTTCTTTTTTTTTTATTATCTTCTCCATCTAATAAAAGAATATAAAGATTTGAAATTGAATCTATAAAATTATTTAAAAATTTTAAAGAAATTTTTTGATCTTCTATTATTTCATTTATCTCAAATTCATCTAATAAATTTTCATTTATTTTATAATCTAATTTCTTTTCAATATAATTTATTATTAATAAATTATGGTTTTTATCTAATTTTTCATATTTTAATAATAATGAATTTTCATTTACTTTTTTTATTTCTTTTATTTCTTTTACATCTTTTGAATTAAACTCTAAATAAAAATTTAAAAATTTTGTTTGTAAAAGAAAATTATTTCCTTTTATACTTATTATATAGTTAACTACTGTGTCTAATGAAAAATTGTTTTCTTTTTTTTCTGAGGATTGAAGTGAATATTTTTTATCAAGTATAAATTGTAAAAATGAATTAAAATAAATGATGAAATCATAATTATTATTTTCCTCTCTTGATTTACTTTCCATTTATTTCAAAAAAAAAGTTTATTTAATTAGAAAAATAATTAAAAATAATTGAAAATATGTAAAAGTCATTTTCAGATAATAAAGAAAATATATCTATAATTTAATATAAATAAATTACAATAAATTTAAGATAAGTAGAATATCAAAAATAAGATAAATATAATAACAACAGTTAAATTAATTAAGTTTTTAAAAATAATATTTTTTATTTATAAACATTGAAAAGTAAATCTTATTTTTATTTAAATTTAAAAGCTCTGATTAACTATTAATTTTTTTATTATTATTTAATTTATTTCTTATGTTTCTTATAATTTTAAAAAATATAATTAAACAATAAAATTATTTTTATTTACTCTATTTATTTATAATTTTTTTTTGGAAAAATTATTAAATATATACACTATTTATTTTGATTTAATATATTAAAGTCTCAAATGGTAAATCATAATCTATATTATTTTTATTTATTCTTTCTTCTGATTTACTTCTATAATTATTTGAATTTATTTTTATAATATTTACTTTTCTTTTAGGTAAATATAAAACTTTATTCATTTTTTTATTAATTTTTTCTCTTAATTTATTTATTTTTTCTTTTTCATTTTTTAAATTATCTCTATTTAAATTTTTTCTTTTTTCAATTTCTATTCTGTTTTGAATCTCTGAAATTAAATTCTTATTTTTTTCATTAATATTAAAATAATTTAACTTTGTGATTTTTGATATTAAAATTTGTTCTAATATTTTAATACAAAATAAAACAGTATCTTCTTTTTTTCCTTTATATAAAAAATTTTCAGATTTTAAAGAAAGAGTAAAATATAAATTTGGACAATTAAATTCTTTTTCAATATTAATTGGTAATTTCAAAATAATAATAATTAATTTATTCAATATTTTATTTTTAAATAATGATTGAAATTTAATGTTATTAATTGATTGTAAATCATTTTTTAATACAATATTTTCATTTTGAATATTCATTAATTTTTTTTCATTTTTTTTAATTTGATATAATAAAGTATTATTCATTGTTTTTTCATCATTTAAACAATTATTTCTTTCATTTTTTAAAACATTTAATTCTTTCATTAGTTCATTATAATAATTAAATAGATTAATTACATTATTTTTTATTTTCTGAATATCATTATTATATTCTTGTGAAGAAAAATAAATTAAAGGAGGAGGTTTTAAAGAATCTTTTGTAATTAAAGATTTTATTTTTTCCCTACTAAGATTTTCCTCTATAACAACAGAAGTTCTTTTTTTAATTAAATTATTTTTTTTCTTAAATTTCTTATTAAAAGATTTTCTTCCTAAATCAATTGAATTTTTTGATATAATTTTTTTTTTCTTTTCTTGAGGTAAATATTTTTCAAGATGATAAATATTAATTATATCTTTTGGTAAATCTTTTATTTGAGTAACTTTATATTTAACAAATAATAAAAAATTTCTATAATTTTCTCCTTTAATAATTTCTGCTTTTTTATTTTCAATTTTATACTTTAAAGTTCTTACTAAATTTCTTAATGTTAATTCATGTAATATTATTTTTCTTAATATATGCTTTTCTTTATTTAATTCTTTTTCTAAAAATTTACAATATTTATCTAATTGTTGTATATATTTATTTAATAAACTTTTCATGTATTGAATTTGAAATAATTTATTATCTAATTTATTAATTTCAGTTTGTTTTAATTCTAAAATATTTTCTTTTTTTCTTTTTAAATCTTTTAATCTAATTTTTGCATATCTTCTAAATTTTATTTTTGAAATAAAATTTGATAAACTTTCTTTTCTTGGACTTAAATTGTCATATATTTTAAATTCTCTTTGATTTATTTCTATAAAACTTCTTTTTGATAAAGATTTATATCTTTGAGAAATTATATCATTATTTAATATTAAATCATCATTAAATATTTTTGTTAAAAAAAATTGATTTTTTGATGATTCTGTTAATAAATATCTTTCATTATTTAGTAATTTTGTTTTTAAAAAAGTTCTGTGATAATTTTTTAATGATATTTTCTTTTCTTTATCTAATGTTTTAGTATTTGATAATGTTGATAATGTTAATCTTTTTTGATGAAATGAAGAAGTTGAATAAAAACTCGAACTTGTTTTATTTATTAATGAAAGAAAATTCATTTATTTTTTTAATAAAATTAAAAACATTTATGATTATATTATAATTATATTTTTGAGGAATTAGATTTTAAATTGAATTTCTTTTTATTCATTTATTCATCTTAATTTTTACACAAATTTAGGTTTCAATTTTTAATAAAAAAAATAGAGAATGAGGAAAAAACAATACTAATAAATAGATATTGATTTAAAATCAAATTTTAATGTTTTTTTCTAATAATTTTATTTAAAAAATGAATAATGATGAAAAAAAAAATGAAATGAGTCATAAATAAATTCTTTTAAAAATAAATTTAATTTCTAAGAATATTTGGAAAAAAAATTAATGGGATATGCATTTCTTTTAGGATTAAATGGATTATTTTTTATATCTATTTATAAAAAAATGAATTTAATTTCAATATTATCATCTTTATTTTTATTTTATATTATTACTTCAATAATAATATCAAAAATAAATAATAAATTTAATAAAGAAGAGTAAATAATATTATTTAATATTTATAATAATAATGAACATGAAATTATTACTAAAGATTATATTTATGATTTTATAATATTTTTTACTTTAATTCAAGAGAAAATTAATAAAATTTTTAATGAAAATTCTTTAATTGAACATTCAACTAATTCATTAAATAATTTATTTATTTTATATTTTTCTTTCTCAATTATTGATTTTTTTGAAGAAACTTTTATTTTTTATTTTTTTTTAAATTTATTCATTCTTTATTATTCTTTAAATAAAAATTATCCTAATTTCATTTTTTTATAAATTAATAATGGAAAAAAATGTTTTAAATAATTTACTTATAATGTTAAATAATTCAATTCCTAAATATAAGGTGAAGATGAAAAATAAATTATTCATTTAAAAAGTCGAATTTTCATTTTTATTTAAAATAAACTAATATCTTTCAATAAATTTAATAATATTTTTATCGAAAATAAATTATTTGTGTTAATAGAAACTAACAAATCATTTATAATTTTAAAAAATTTATTTCAATTAATTTTTACTATTTTATTTCTTTTATTTTATTATTTTAATTAGTTATTTTCTTTTCATTATTATTTCTTTGAAATAAAGAATAATTTAAATTAAATAATATTAATTATCATTATAAATTAAAAAAAGATAAATCAAATTTCTTAATTTTTTTCTAGAAAAAATTATAAAAAAATTAAATGGAAACATCTTCAAACTTTAACTTAAGGTAAATTAAATTTCCAAAATTTAACATTAGTATGGTTTACCTTACTCAAGAAGAATGGAATAATTATTTTGTTCCTAAATTGTTTGAAGATAATGAAGTATTTAATAATGAATTAAAATTTATAAAAAATATATTTTCAATAATGAAAACAATAAATTCAAATCCATTAATTCTTTCAACATCAATGATTTATTTTCATAAATATTGTTGTTATTTAACTTTTAATAACATATTAAATTTTAATTTATCACCAATTGATAAATTAATTATTTCAGGAAGTTGTATTTTTATAGCAACAAAATCAACAAATCATTTAATAAGTGTTTCTTTTATTATTAATAAAATTAAAGAAATTCTTATTAAAAAATTACCTAATTTAAATATAGAAAAAGAAACAATCAAACAATTAATTTTTGAAAAAGAATTTGAAATTTTAAAATCAATTGAATTTTGCGCCAATGTTGAACTTCCTTATAAATTTATTTTAAAACTTAAAAATTATTTTCAAAAAAATATTAATATTTCTTCTGATATTTTAATTAAATGTTGTTGCCAATATATAAATGATTCTTTTTTTTTTCCTTTTTCTTTATATTATACTTCTAATATCATTTCAATAAGTATTGTTAAAATTATGAAAGAAAAATTTAATTTAGTTGATATTAATTTAAATGATGTTATATATTTAAGTGAATATAAAATTGATATTAATGAATTAAATGAATGCTTTTTGCTTTTACAAAAATTTTTTGATAAATTGAAAACTCAAAATAATTAATTTATATAATTTCATAAAATTATAAAAGGAATATACATAAATTTTATATAAATTATTAATTAAAAATCAAAATTACATTTAATATTAAAAATATAATATACAAAAGTTGAATTATAGAGAATTATAATAAAATATTTAAATTAAAATTTATATGAAATAAATCTCCTTAAAATGGAAATCAATAGAAAAAAAAAATATAATTTAATTAAATAAAAAAATCCTAAAAAAAGTAAAAAAACAAAAAATATTTAAGGCTGAACCTTACTCCAAAAATTAACAAAATCATTATAATTCATTTTCCCATCTTCACTTAATTTACTTTCTTTAAAAATTAATTTAACAACATCATTACTAAGTTTATGTCCTAATTTTTCAAGAATGAATTTAAATTCACCTAAATCGATTTCTCCGCTTTGATTTCTATCGAAAGTTTTAAAAGCTCTAAGAACAGCTTCAATTTCATCTAAAGTGACATAACTTTTTTCTAAGAAAGTAACAAATTCATCAAAGCTTAATTTTCCATCTCCATCTTCATCGAATTCTGCCATTAATTGATGTATTTCTTTCTTTGGAGTTGGATTACCGAAATTTTTCAAAAGAGAATATATCTCATCCACTCCTATTAATCCTGTGTGCTCTCTATCAAATAAATCAAATGCTTCTTTATATTCTTTTAATTGTTCTTCTGGGACTGCTAATACTTTTTCTGTCTTTAAATGATAATATAATGGATTCTCAGATTCTGTTCTTTTACAATGTGAGTGATCTTCCATTTTTTTTTTAAAATGATTTTTTTTTAAATAATTTTTTTTAAATTATTATTCTTTATTTTTGTTTATTTTTTTTTTTGTTTAATTTTTCTTTCTTATTTTTATTTTGTTTATTTATTTTTTTTTAATTTCATTTTTTTTGAATATCTTACTTTATCTTTTTATATATGTTTTTTTTAATATATATTTTATAAATTAATTAGGTATCGATACAGAATTTTATTTTTATGATTTCAAAAAAAAAGTGAATTAATTTTATATTTAATATTTTAATTTTATTTTTAATTTTAAATTTTTGATTTTATTTATTTAGCATTTTTAATTTCATTTAATTTATTTTCATATATTTCTTTAGATTCTTCTTGATTTCTTCTAACCCATTTAATAATCTCATCTGCTTTTTTTTTTTGACTTTCATTTCCAGTTTTTTTTAATTCCATACAAAAATTTAAAAGTTCAGTTTTAACTTTAGTGGTTTCAATAACTAATAAATCATCTTTCTCCATTTCTTTGGCTCTTTGAACTAATTCTTTTATCTCTTCTTCACTCAATGCATTATCCATTTTAATAGTTAATTCAGAGGTTTGCCCTCCACTAGTTTCAGTAGCATTAACTGATAAAGAACCATTAATATCTAATGAAAAAGTTACATTAACTTGTACTTTTCCTTTTGGTTTCGGAGGAATATTTGTAATTTCACATTTTCCCAAAAATTTATTTCCTTTCGCTAATTCCCTTTCTCCTTGATATACTTTCACTGCTATTTTATGTTGATTATCTTTCACTGTCATATATTTCTCTGTCTTCTCACATGGAATTGTTGTATTTCTTTTTATTAAAACATCCATCTTTCCTGAACTTAATTCTAATCCTAATGATAATGGAGTCACATCTAATAATATTAATCTTTCTAATCCTTCATCATCAACATTATTTACTATTGCTCCTTGTATTGCTGCTCCTATTGCTACTGCTTCATCTGCATTAATATTTTTTTTTGGTTCTTTATTAAAGTAATTCTTTATTATTTCTTGAATTTTTGGTATTCGAGTTGAACCACCTACAAGAACTATATCATCTATTCTTTCCTTTGTTAAATTTGCATCTTTTAATGTTTCTTCTACTACTGGAATTAATTTATCAAAATGTGTTTTACACATATCTTCAAATTCAGGACGTGATATTGTAATATTAAAATCTTCACCTTCTGCTAAAGCATCAAGATCTATAGTAGTTTCTGAAGCAGAAGATAAATTTTTTTTAGCTTTTTCACATTCAACTTTCAATCTACATTTTGCTTTTATATTATCATTAATGTCAATGCCACTTTGTTCTTTAAATTCATTTATACAAAAATTAACAATTTCATTATCAAAATCCTGTCCTCCTAAATGCATATCACCTCTACTAGCTTTAACTTCAAATAAACTTCCATCAATAGAAAGAATAGTAACATCAAAAGTACCACCACCTAAATCGAAAATAAGAACATTTCTTCCGTTTCCATTATCTCCATTTAATCCATAAGCAATTGCAGCTGCAGTTGGTTCATTTATTGTTCTCAATACATTTAATCCTGCTATCTTACCTGCTGCTTGAGTTGCTTTTCTTTGAAGATCATTAAAATAAGCTGGAACTGTTACTATTGCATCTGTTATTTCTTTTCCTAAAAAATCTTTTGCTATTTGTTTCATTTTTGATAATACACAAGCCGATATTTCTTCTGGTAAAAAAGATTCTGTTTTTCCTTTATATTCAACTTGTATTCTTGGTTTTTTTGTTTGAGGATCTTCTATTACTTTAAAAGGCCATAATTTCATATCTTCTTGAATTTCTTTATCATTATATAATCTTCCTATAAGTCTTTTTGCATCATACACTGTATTTTTATAATTTTTTACTATTTGATCTTTTGCAGCTTTACCTATTAATCTTTCTTTATTTGTAAAAGAAACTACTGAAGGAGTTACTGTACTTCCTGATTCATTTGGTATTACATCTACATTTCCGTTATTCCATACTGCTACACATGAATATGTTGTCCCTAAATCTATTCCTAATGGTGGCTCTTCATCACTTATTGACATTATTATATAAGGAATTAAATAACAAAAAAATATAATTGTATTGAATTTATTTTATATTTTAGGAAAAATTTAAAATTTATTTTTTATTTTTAACATAATCTAAGTTTATTTCACAATTATTTAATTAATTTCTTTTTATATAAACCATAAATATTAATCTACTTCATTGAAATTTTTTAATTTCATTTAATTTTTTTACAAATCCTGAAATATCATAATTATTATTTTTAATATCATTCAAAATTGCTTCAGCTTTCATTTTTTGATTATCATTACCATGTTTAATGAATACATCACAATAATGATTAATTTGCTTTTTTAAATCATTTATTTCAATAATTTTTTTATCTTCTTTTTCCATTAATTTAGCTCTTTGGATAATTCCATTAAAAAAATTTTCATCTTCATCATAAATATTTAATTTATCAATTAAAGCACTTTGTTTGCCATTAATATTTTCTTTTAAAATAATAGTAAATAATTTATTTTTATCAACTTTTAAAGTAGCATTAATAGTAACTTCTCCTTTTGGTTTAAGAGGAATATTATCTAATATACATTTTCCTAAAAATTCATTTCCTTTTGCAAGCAATCTTTCTCCTTGATAAACATTTAAAACAATTTTAGATTGATTATCTTTAGCTGTTTTATAAATCATTTTTTTTTCATAATTTAATGGTGAATTTCTTGGTATTAAAACATCCATTTTCCCATTATTTAAATCTATTCCCAATGATAATTGAGTGTTATGAATTGTATTTGACTCATCTTCATCTCTTTCTACTCCATAATCTTCTTCATCATCACTAGACATTTTTTTTCAATTTAATTTTTAAGAGGATTAATATTTAATTTAGAGAAATAAAATGATAATATATTTTTATCCATCATTTAAATTTAATTTTTATTTTGAAATAATTTATTTAGAAAATCAAATTTAATTATAATATTTTTAATTAGAAATAAAATATTAATTTATTTTTATTTATATTGAAGAATTTAAATATTAAATATTATTTTAATAAATAAAATGTGCTTTTAAAAAAATCTTATAGTTTTATTTTAATTTCTAATTATATGGTATTTTACTAATATAAATAATATTATTTGGAAAAAAATCATATCTTATTATTTGATATATTTTAAAACTTAAATTTTAATCAATAACAAAAGTTTCCCGTAGTATATAATTTATTTCTTTTATTCCTCTTTGATCAATATTTTTCTTTAAATTCTTATTAAACCCTAAAAAATTTAATTCAATTATTTCTAAATATATTAAACTTGATATTATAGATAAACCATAATATAAATTATATGTGAATTTCAATCTTATAAGTGGAATGAAAAATTCACCCATAAATATACATAAAAATGAATAAATAGGTTCAAATTTAAAAATAATTTTATATTGTAAAAAATGATGAAATACATAAATTAAATAATTAAAGATTAAAAATAATATTTGATTCTTAATTTCATTTATATATTG
>JAJJLU010003805.1:0-30197 GCA_023807065.1 Isotricha intestinalis
TAGTTTTTGATGAATTTTTCAATTATATTGCAAATAATTTAACTTATGATAATAGTACTAATAGAGCAATAAGAGCTATACCTAATAATGATAATAATATTAATATTTCAAATAATAATAATTATCAACAATCTAATTTTAATTTAAGTAAAAGTCAAAATTTTAATAATCCAAATTTAGTTAATGTTGGTCAAAATTTAATTTATAATAATTCATTTGATAATAAAGTTATTAATAAAGAAGTTTATAAAAATCCAGTTACTGGTTTTCAACAATATTATTTAACTGGAGGAGATACAGTCACTTATGATAATATATATTCAAAAAGAAAAATAAATTTAATAAATGATTATTTATCTTCATTTAAAAAAGATGAAAATCAATATTTAAAAGAACAATTAGGAAATCAAGAAAATTCAATAGCAAATTCCAATGGAAGGTTAAATCAAATAATGAATAAAATTTCTGATATATCATCATCAAATAGATATAATTATGATCAATTATATAATAAGAGGAATCAATATGCAACAGTTTTTGATGATAAAAAAATTGTTGAACATAATTATTATATTCAAAAAAATAATAATATTGATAATAAAGATATTATTACACAAAGAGATTATAGGAATAGTAGTTTAAATCATATTATAAATGGTAAAAAATCTCCTCAGAATTTACAACATTATAGTCCATTTAGTAGATATGGAAAAGTTTATACTAATGTTCTTCCTACTACTTCATCTAATTATGGAAATTATTATAATAATCAAGATTTAAATCAAAGAGAACAATCTCCTAATAAACTTTATTATTAATTTTTATTAAATTATAAATTTTTTATAATAAATAATTTTATATTTTTATTTTTATTATTTTTAAAAATGTTATTTATAAATAATGTCATTATCAGCAAGAGAAAAATTTATTATAAATGATTTATTTGATCAAGCAAATAAAGCTAATGACTTATTATTAACTCATTCAATGTTAAAAGAACAAATTATTGAATATTCAAATTATATTAAATTAATTAAAGAAATTTTCCCATTTTTTAATATTAATGATAATAAAGAAGAACTGAAAAAAACAATAAAAAAAGAAATCCAAAAAATAAAGGAAAAATTGCAAATTCCAAATGATAATTTAAAAATAGAGACTAAAAAATTAAGCTCAAATTATTATAGAAAATTAGAACAAAATATTCACTTTTTATATCCATTATATCATATATTAGATAAAGAAAGAGAAGATAATTTTATTTTAGAAAATACTTTAAAATCAAAAGATGCTTTTTTAAAAATATTTACCAATAATTTAAGTAGATTTAAAGAATATTATAATGAATTTGAAGAAAATATTAGGGAACGTTATTTAGTTTATAATAGAAAAATAAAAAAAGAACATTCAAAAGAATTAGAAAAATTACAAGATTTATTAAATAATTATTCTAAACAACTTAATCAATATAATATTTATAATTCAAATTTAGAATTAGAATGTAAAAGATTAAAAAAATTATTAAGTGAAAATTCAAATTCAATAAGATTAAATACTGAAAATTATTATTATTATAAAAATAAATTAGATATAGAAGAAGAAATAAATGACTCTTTAATTTTTAAAGAATTTGAAGGTGATTTAAATATTTCAGATAGTTTATCTTTTTCTGAAGATGAAAGTTATATTAATTATGATTTAGATTTAAATTTTAATGTAGTTAATACAACTCAAACAATTAATTATAATAAATATAATTTGAATAAAATAAAATTACCTTTATTTAAAGAAAGATTATATACAAGTGATTATAAAGAACAAGAATTTGAAATTCCTAAATTAAATTTAAAACAAATTGAATTTAATAAAATTAGAGTTGTTACTGAAGATAGTGATGTTGATGATAATGAAGAAATAAAAAATAAAGAAATAAATAAAATGATAAAAATGAAGAAAAATATTGAAAAACAAAAGAAAAAAAAAGAAAAATATAAAAACCTAATATCAAATTTTAAATTACATTATTCAAAAATGAAACTTTATATAAAAAAAATATCATTATCAATAAATAATGAAAATATAAAATCTCGAAGAAAAACAGATGAATTATTAAAAGATTAATTATATAAAATTAATTATTTATTTATTTATAATCATAATGAAAATATAATATAAAAATAATTGAAAAAAAAAACATTAAAATTTGATGGTATCATTAACTCCAAGTTCAGATATCCCTAAATATAAATTAATATTTTTAGGAGATCAAGGGACTGGAAAATCTTCAATATTAAATCGTTTTGTAGAAGATAAATTTGATTCTAATTATCAAGCGACAATAGGTTTAGATTTTCAAAGTAAAAATATTCAAATAGATAATCAAGATATACATTTATTATTATATGATACAGCAGGACAAGAAAAATTTAGATCTTTAATTCCTATGTATACAAGAGAAGCAAATATAATAATTTTAGTTTATGATATTACTAGAAAAGATTCTTTTTTACATATTCCTTCTTGGATTAACGAATTAACTAATGTTAAAATTGAAGATATTATTTTTGTTTTAGTTGGAAATAAAATTGATTTAAATAATGAAAGAAATGTTTCTTTTGAAGAAGGAAAAAAATATGCTGAAGATAATAATTTTATTTTTGAAGAAGTTAGTGCAAAAACAGGAGAAAATTTCCCTGAATTATTTTATAATAAAATTTTTGAACAAATTAATATTAAATTTAAACCTGGAGGACAACAAATGGAACAAGAAATTAATGAAATTGGTAAAGTTAAATTAAATAATAATAATAATGAAAGTAATAATAAAAATGAAAGAAAAAATTGTTGTGGTAAAAATAAATAATTTATTTAATTTATTATTTAAGTATATTTTATTTTATAATTTATTTTTCATTTTTATAAAAAGGAAAAGTCAATAATTTAATAATAAAATTCTGTTTAAAATGGGGATAACGATGTGTTCATGTGATAAAAAAATAAAAAATGAATTAGTTAAAGATGATTTAATAGTAAATATCCCAATTAATAATAATATTAATGATGATAATAAATTCGAAAATTTACCCATTAATAATAATAATATAATTAAAAAAAATATTAATATTACTATTCCTGGAAGAGTAAATAGTAAAAAAGAAAAGAAAATAAAAGAAAATGAAAGTAATAAAGAAAATGGAAATGATTTAATGTCTGTTAATAGTATTATTCCAGAAAAAAAACTACATTCTAAAAATAATAATGAAATAATGTTTATTGGAGATTTACAATATTTTGAAAATGAAAATTTAATTTCATCTTTTGCGACTTTAACTAGATTAAATTTGAATTTTTATAAGGATAAAGCACAATTTATTTCTATGAAAAAACCTATTTCTTCTTTAAATTTAAATCAAATGCTAAATGCAGATTTAACGAAAGATAATGATAATAATTTATTTCTTTGTATCACTTTAATTGAAAATCAAGAAAAAAAAATTTATCAAATAAAAACAAAAGAATTATTATTTAAATGGTTATGTGTGTTAAATTATTTTATCCCTTTAAGTCAAACAAATTAAAAATGTTTGAATTCTATTTTTTGTATATTTTATGAAAATATATTTATTTTTATATTTTATTTATTATAAATTTTTGAAAAAAGCACGTCACAATTAGTTAAATTCTTATTTGATATTTCATTTTTTAAAACAAATAAATAAATTAGCTTTTTTGAATCAAATATATAATGTAAAATTTTATTAAAGTATTTAAGAATTATTTATTTTGAAAAAATCATTAATATAGTAAACCTTATTTAATTAATAATATTATATTTTTGAAAAAAGAGATTATATTAAGTTCACGAAATTATATTTTCCTAATAAAAAGATTATTTTTTAACCAAGTTTTATAAATAAATTTTAAGAATTAGATAACAAACAGACAAAAAAGGTTTTAAATTATTTCTTTTTATTTATCATAATACATTAAATATGTTTCAAATAATTTTTAGATATATATAAATATAAAGAATATTTACTTATCAAAAATTAAAAAATCAATTATTTTTTTTGTAAAAGGAAAAATATTTGATAACCATTAAATCAATTAAATAAAAATATAAGTAAAAAAATTAAAAAATGAAAAATGAAAATTCAACTTTTTCAAAAGAAAATATTATTAAAGAAAAGATACAAAATGAAACTTCAACAAAGGATTCACAAATAAATAAACATAAACAAATTCCATCTTGTATGAATAATTGTATAAAATGGACTTTAAAAGCTTATATTAATAATGATAATCAGAATAAAGAAAATAATATAGGAAAACAATATGAATTTAGTGGAAAAAGTGTATTTTTTAAAAAATTAGAAGCAAGTATATTAAATGTTCTTCAAAATAATAGTTCAAATAATAATAATAATTATAATAATATTTTAAATAAAATGGAAAAAGAATCAAAAAATCAACTTTGTTTTTCCAAATTAAAATTCCCTTCTTCACCTTCTTCAATAAGAGATGTTTTAAATATTAATTTTCCAATTGATAATTCTGAATTTAATTTTATGATTATTGATGCTAATTTAGGAATAAGTGAAAATTTAAATAATATTTTTTTCCTTGAGTTTGATTTAGATAATGGAAATGATAATAATAATTTAGATTTAAGAACTTTAAATGATGAATGTGTTGAAAAAGAAATAAATTGTATTTTAAATGGAACTATTCATGATGTTCCTTTATTTAAATCTGATTTATTATTTTCTGTAGAATATAGAAAATTTATTAAAAGTATTCAATTTAGACTTCAAAATTATAAAAATTATCATTTTGAAAATAAAAAAAGAAATAATTGGAAAAGAAAAAGAATGAATAATGATAAAAATAATATAACACAAATGACTTTTTTCGCCAAAATTTTATGTAATATTAATATTGGAATACAATTTACAAGACCTTTTTTAGGTGAAAATGAAGTATTTCATACTAACTTTAATTCTGTTGTTAATTCAGATATTAAAATAGATAAAATATATTTAGAACTTTGTATTCCTAAAATGTTTATAAATAATAATATAAATTTATCTTCTGTATTAAATAAAGAAATAGAAAAAATTGAAAAAGAAAAAAATGAATCTGAAACAGAAACTAATATTAGTGAATCAAATAAAAACTTACTTAATAATAATAATAAACCATTATCTCCATCTATATTAATATATCAAAATGATTTTGATAGAATGATATCATCTCAACATAATTCACCTCCTTTAATAAGAAATAAATTTACTTTAGGAAAATTTAAATATAATAACTTTTATTCTCCAAATTATATTAATAATCAATCAAATTTTATAAATAATAATAATAGTCCAAATTCATTTAATCCAAATTATCTTAATCATCATAGTCCTAATTCATTTAATCCAAATTATATTAATAATAATTCAGGATTTAGTTCACCTATAATATATACTCCTTTATCACCAATGATGCAAAATCCATTTTTATTAAATTTAGGAAATCCAATCAATACAAATAATAATAATAATAATGGTCAAAGCAAATTTTCAGAAAATATTTATGAAAAATTAAAAGAAAATCCATTATCAAAAATGAATAGACAAACAATTTCTAATAATAGTCAAACTCCAATAATAATGAAAGTAAATAATGATGAAATGATAAGAAATATCCCAATTCAACCTTTTTTTTCACCAAGAGGAAGAGGAAATATAAATAATAGTTCAAGTCAAAATAATAATAATAATAATAATATAAATAATAATTTTTATTCAATGACTCCTATGATTCAAACTATTCATAAAAGAATACTTGATTGGGAAAAAAATAATTCTATGAATAATGATGCTAATAATAATAAAAATGATTTTTCTAGATCAAATAATCCTCATAATACTTTAATTAATATGAAAAATATTTTTTTAAATTATTATGAAGGAAAAACAAATCTTGATATATTTATTAATTCAATTACTCCTATCATTCAAACACAAAATTATTTAAAAATGAATTTAATAAGTTTTTTTAAATGTTATAAATATATATCATTATTTCAATTAAAGAATACTTATTATTTATATGGTGATTTAATTTTTATTTATTATTCAATTACATTATCTTCAATGAATATTGTAATATCAAAAAAAGAATTAATAGATAAATTTACAGATTTTTTAATTTCAAATAATAGAATTAAATGTAAAGAAGATATAAAAGAAAATGAAGAAATAATAATAAATGAATTTTTTTCAAATATATTAATAAGATATAATTCAGATAAAATTTATATTACTTTTTATGAAAATAGACCTTGGCATTCAAGACCTATTTTTATTCAACAAATTAAAGAAATAACAAAAATAATTCCTTTAATAAAAGATATATTAATAGAGGAAATTGATTTCGAAGATTCTTATTATTCAATTTTTTATCATCCTATAAAAACAAATAAACCTTTTATGACTTTTACTTCATTTTTAGTTTTTTATAAATTTAAAAAAGAAAATACTAATTATAATAATGATAAAAAAAATGATAAATTATCTTTAATGGGATTATTACCTATAAAATTTGATACAAAATTATTTTTAACCAAAATTTCAATTAATGGATTTATTAATATTCCCATTCCACCTTTTTCTCCTTTCTTTCCTAATTATTCTATAGATACATTAAATTTACGAAACTTAATTAATGGAGTGTTAGATAATCACATTATTAGACATACATCCTTTGACTATGATTATTATATGAAAACAAGTAATTTTAATTATAAATAATATATTTAAATAAAAGGTAATTCCATTATTAATGTATTATAAATAGGAAATATTTTTTATTTTCCTTTTTTCAATTTATGAATTCTTTAAAATTAATAAAAAAATATTTTAAAAAAATACCTTTAATCCAAAAAAAATTTAAATGTTTATTGATTTTTAAATTTTATTCAATAAAAAATTAGAAAAAAATTGGGAATCCTGAAAATAAATTTCAAAAGAACTTCTAAAATTTTTTTTTTTCAGTTTGAAAAACATAAGCTCTTGTTTTTTGTTCTTCTTCTTCAAGAAATCTTTGGAAAATATCATCACTAGGTTCATTATTTTTTTTAGTTTTTCCTTGAGTAATATTTCTTTGTCTTTCATCTTCAATATCATCATCATCAATTTCAATTTCTTGATCAAGATCTTTCTTTTTAGGTTTAACAACACTTTCTCTTTTTCTAGTTCCTCTTCTAGTATTACTTCTTTTGAAATTTTTAGGAGGACCTTTTTTTTTATTTTGAAAATCATATTCATTTTGATTTTTAATTCCTTCTTGTGCCATAATATTTAAAAATTCTTGTTTATTATGACATAAGAATAAAATTTCAAATCTTTTTTCAGTCATATTTAAAAATTCAATATATTTTTTATATAATTCTTCTTCTTCATTTTCTTTTTTTTCAATTTCAGTCTCATTTTTTTCTTGAGTTAATTTACTTTCATTAGGAACAAAAGCAGAATTAGTAGTATTTAAATCTACACCCTCATTTTGATTTGTAAAACCTGGTAAAGTTTGATCAGTTTCAATATCTATTGTTGAATTTAAAGCTGCATGAGATAAGCTATTTATATTTTCTATTACTTTCTGATATGTTAAATTTATATTTTCTTGTTTTTCTTGTAATTGATTTAATTTTACTATTAATTCTGCTTCTTGATTTATTAAATTATTTTCTTCTTCTTCTATTATTGATGTTGGTATTGTTGATATTGTTTTATTATTATCTGTTTCTTTTACTATTACAAAATTCTTTAATGATGTTAATTCTTTTTCTAATTCAGCATTGTCTATTTCTAATATTTGAATTTTATTTTGTAATTCTGACACTTTTTGTACATTTTCATTATATTTTTTATCTTTATTTAATATTCTTTCTGTTATTATTTTCAATGAGTTTGTTCCACAAATATCTCTTATTGCATTATATACTTCTTCGATTTTTTCATTTTCTTTTAATACTTTATCCATTTTTGTTTTTAAGAATAAATTATATAATTTTAATAATCCTAATTCTTTTCTTTTTTCTACTTCTTGTTTATCTGCACTATCATTTTTTGCTTCTTCTGCTATTTTTTTTTGTCTTTCTTTTCTTTCATCTGCGGATTTTAAAAACATATTTTTCTGTTGGATTATTGTTTTGTAATATTGTAATTGAAGTGTTTGTTCATTTCTTTCAAAATCATTTTTTTTTTCTTGATCATTTATTTTTGAATATATTTTATTTTTATTTTCTTTCAATTGATTTTCTTTAAATTTTTCTTTATCATAATGTTTATTTAACCATTTAGTTTTATTTTCAGAAACTAAAATTTGTTTTTGAGTTAATAAAATATCTTGATTTAATTTATTAATAGTATTCATTAAAGTTTTTTTTTGATATTGAGCTTCTCTTAAAGTAATTCTTTTTTGTTTAATATCACCCTGCAAATCTTCTTGTAATTTATCAGCCATATTAATTTTTTTCTGAGATTTCTTATCAATATCTTTTAAAGCATTTATTTTCTTTGTAAGTTCATCAGTTTTCATTTTTTTAACATTACTTTCTCTAGTTAAATCATCATATTGAGATTTTAACTCAATTAACACTTTAGTTAAACTATCAATTTCTCCTCTTAATAATTGAGTCATATTTTCATCAACAGAAGCTAAATAATATTGTTTTTTTCCTTGAGTCATATATCTTGGTTCAATTTCTTTTTGGTCTTCCATTACCAATAAAGTTTTATATTTATTGTATAATTTTAGATTTATAAATAATCAAAATATAATAAAATAAAAAAATAAAATTATAATGGAAATGACTAGAAGTAATAGAGGAATGAGAAGTGATTATTCTATTCAACAAAGAGTTATTCAAGATAAAAAAATGTTAGATGCTGCTTTATATGATCAAAAAATGAAAAATTTAGGAATTTATTCTGGTTGGTTTGAAAAAAACCAAAAATATGCTGTTTCTAATGCTAAAAAAATGAATGATAAAAGAATTAGAAATGAATTAACTTTAACTAATCAAGAAATTAAATTAAGAAGAAGAGTTAGATTACATGAATTATATGTTGTCGAATTAGGTTTGTATGAAGAAGAATTAAATAAAATGGGATTATCTATTGTTAAAGAACTTTAAATATTTAAAGTTTTTATAGAGATTTTAAACTTTATTTTTTATTTTAAAATCATTTTTTAATTTAATAGCAGTTATATTTAATATTTATATTTTTTGCATTTATTTTTTTTTTCAATTCAATAAATTAAATTAATTAAATGGAAAAAAATGAAATTAATATTTCATTAAATATTGAATGTAAATCTTGGAAGAAAGATACTGAAGATTTATTTGATTTTGAAACAAAAGAAATTAATACGAAATCATTTAATTTAACAAATGATGATAAAGAATGTTTTTTAATTTCAACTATAAATGAAAATAAAGAAGAAGAAATTGATTTAATTAATTCTACTAAAATTCTTAAAGAAAAATTATATTTAGAACCAATAAAACCCAAAATTATATGTGAAATTAATTATAATAAAGAAAATTCAAATTTTTATTTTATTAATTCTTTATATAGTGAAAATTTAAATAAAGTTTTCTCAAAAGAAAATTGTGAAAGAATATGGAAAAATATATCAAAAGAAGAAGAAACAGAAATAAAAGAAGGAGATATCTTTAAATTAGGAAGAGTAAGATTAAAATTTAATAAAATAATGTTTAATTCTTTTTCCCAAAGAAACAATACAATAAATACAGAAATAAATAATTTTAATTCAAATTGTAATATAAATGGTTTAAATAACAGTAATAATAATATAACAAATATTATATTTAATAATTCAATAACAGAAGAAATTTCAGGAAATGAACTAAATGAAAATGCTAAAGTGAAAAATATTTTAATGAATTCTGAAAAAAATGATTATAAATATTATTGTAGAATATGTTATAGAAATGATAGTGATTTAAATGATCCTTTAATTTCTCCTTGTAAATGTAGTGGATCAATGGGTTTTATTCATTATAAATGTTTAAAAAATTGTATTGAAGTAAAAATTCAAAAAAGAAAAGAAGAAAATTTTATTTTTTATAATTGGAATAATTTCAATTGTGAAATTTGTTTATTTCCTTATCCAAAATATATTAAATATAAAAATAGAAATTATTATTTAATTGAAATTGATACTTCGAAATTTAATCAATATTGTATTTGTGATTATAGTTTATTTGATGATAATCAAAAGAAAACTTTTCATAGAGGTTGTGTGATATTTAAAATTGAAGATGAAAATGAAATTATTGTAGGAAGAAATCAATCTAATGGTGTTAAATTAAAAGATATTTCTGTTTCAAGGAAACATTGTTATATTATTAAAAGAAATGGAAAATTATTTATTAAAGATTTAGGAAGCAAATTCGGAACACTTAAATATATAAGGGATAAATATGAAATATTTCTTAATCAAAATTTAGATTTATTATCAGGAAAAAATCGATTTCTAATTAATTTATCTAAAAAATGGTCATTTTTTGGTTTAGGTAATTTATTTAAATTTGGTTGTTGTTCATGTAAACAAATAAATGATAGTGATGAATTTATTTTTGAAGAAGAAAAAAATTATAATACTAATATAGAAAAAGACTTAGGTGATAGTAAAAATATTAATAAATGCAAAAAGGGATATTTTAAATATAAAGATGATGATTCTTATAATGATTATATTTTATATTTGAATCATATAATCGGAGTTTCTGATGATGAAACTTCAAATATTAATATTTCAACAAATAATAATAAACAAAAAGAAGAATCTCTTCATTATAATTAAAAATAAAAAAATTATAAATGAATTTTAAAAAATTGTATTTAAACGATTTAATTATTCTATTTACATTAATTAAGATATATTCAATACATGAAAAATTACTTTCCTTTATCTTTCAAAGAAATATTGTTATGTTTATAATTATAATAATAAACTTGATTTGGTTTAATAATTGAATTATTTCCTAAATTTGAAGAACTTAGTTTATTAACATGTTTTAAATCATTTTCTTCAATATTTATTCTTTTTTTCATTTTATCAGCAAATTTTTTATAATCTTGATATTCATTCATATTTTTCAAAAATTGATTTTTATCTAAAAATTTTAAAGACTTTTTATACTTTTCCATTTTTTTCATATATGAGTCTCTTATTTTTTTGATTTTTTCATTCATTTCATTTTCAATTTTAACAATTTCATTTTTAATTTCATCATAAGTTAAATGATTAATAGTAGGATCATTAATAATATCATCAATTTCTTCATTTTTATCTTTGTTGATTTTCTGATTATTATTATTTTTTTCATATTGAATATGATTTTCATTCATTTTTGTTTCTTCAGCTTTAATAGTTTTTTCAGGACTATCTTTAATTTCAAAACTTAAACCATCCATTCCTCCATATTCATTAATCATTTTTAATAAAGGATTTTCGTCTTTATCATCATAACTTTCAATAATATTAACACTTTGATTCAATTCATTTTTTTCTTCTTCAGAATCATAATCTTTTCTATTTTCTAAATTTATCATTGTATCACAACCTTCTTTAATAATCATACTTCCATTATTATCATTATAATTTTCAGGATTATAATCTTTTGAATTATCCTTGTAAACAACACTATTATTATTTTCTTCTTCTTCATAATTAGAATCTTCTAAAATTTTCTTTCTATAAAAAACTAAATCATCCAAGCAATTATTAATTAGTTCACTAATTAATTTATTTCCTCTATTATTTTTAACAATAAAAGGATGTTTTAATAATTCTTTAGCAGAAGGTCTATCATTAGGTTCATAAATTAAGCATTTTTCAACAAAATCATTAAAATCTTTACTCCATTTGTCTTTATTTTTTAATCCTTTTGGAGGTTGAGTAATAATTTTTTTTAAAACTAAATAAGCTTTAGTCTTTGAAAAAGGAGGTTCTCCTTCAGCCATTTCAAAAGCAGTAATACCAAGAGACCATATATCACATTTATAATTATATTTATTTTGCATAATTACTTCAGGTGACATATAAAATGGAGTTCCAATTTTAGATATTTTCTTTGAGAAACTATGCATTAATTGAGTACTAACACCAAAATCACCTAATTTTGCAATTCCTTCTCTAGTTAATAATATATTTCCTGTTTTTACATCTCTATGAATTTTCTTATTTTCATGAAGGAAATTTAATCCTGTTAATATCATATATATTAACGAAGCTATTTGTTCTTCATTTAATGGCTTTGGAAGTATTTTAATTAATTCTAATAATGATCCTCCATCACAATATTCTAATATTATCCATATTTGATAATTTTTTATATATGAATCATAGTAATGTACTATATATGGGGAATTACATTGTTTTAAAACGTTGATTTCTTTTTTAAATGATTCTATTTCATTATTTGTTCCTATATTTGCAATTTTGGCTGCATATATTTTTCCTGTTTTTTTATGTAATACTTTATATACTCTTCCATAATTTCCTTGTCCTATTAATTCTATTAAATCAAATTCTTGTTCTGGATCAATTCCTTTTGATGAAATAAAATCATACATTATTTTTCTTAATTATTTTTATTCAAAAATGTTTAATTGCATTCTATGAAATAAAAAAAATATCGTAAAATAAATTAATAAAATTTTGAAATTAAATTAAAAAAAAATGGGCACAGTTGAATCAGTAAAAATTCAAATAATTTCTTAATATTAGTGCTGTTTTAACCCAAGTCAAAATATAAATAACAATGAAGTAGTTACAAAAGGAATTAAAAATAGAAATGTAGGAATGTCAAAAATTGCAACAGAATGTGAAGAGCCAACAAAAAATACAAATATATCTAAATTTTCAAAGAATATAACAACAAATATTAAATCTGGAATTCCATCGAGTTTAAAAAATACAAATGATTTCTTATTAGAAAGTCCATTAAATTCAGATAATAATAAAAAGAAAAAAAATAATATTATATATAATAAAGTTTATTTAGATTTAGAAGTAATTAATAGTTGGATTTTACCTAAAGGACTTTTATTACATATTAATAATGAAGGTTTAGAAAATTCTTTAAGAAATATGAAAGATGGAATAACTTATTTTGGTTTTATTAAAGATTATAATAAAGATAATCATAATAGTGAAATAGATTATATTATAAATCCAAAAGATGAAGAATATGATGAAAGATATATTGGAAGGCATTTTAAAATTGAATATTATTCAAATGTTAATAAATATTATATTCAAGATTTAGGTTTTGGATTTGGTACTTTTATAAAAATAATTGATGAATTAAAAATAAAAGATAATTATTTAGTTAATATTGGTGAAACTTATTTAGTATTTACAATCGATGAAAATAATAAAATTAATATTAAAGTTTTTTCTGGAAATGAAAAGTATGAACCTTTCAGTTTTAATTATGATATTCTTGAACCAATTTATATAGGAAGAGATTGTGATTGTATTATTTCAATTGAAGATAAAAGATTATCAAGAATTCATTGTACTTTAAATTATAATAATGAATATAAATATTGGTTTTTAAAAGATGGAGGAAAAAATGGTTTTAGCACAAATGGTACTTGGTTATATGCTGCTGAAGAATATGAAATTTATGATGGAATGATTTTTAAAACAAATCACAATTTATTTAAATGCAAGTACAAATATGAAAAATTATAAAATTAAAATCAGCAATTTAGGTTATTATCATTTATTTTTTTAAATACTTTATTTTTTTTTTCCATTTTTTTATTGTTTTTTTGAAACATATAAAAAAAAAATTTATTTATTTTTTCTTTTCATTTTTTTTAGCTTCTAAATTAGCAGCTTTTAAATCTTTAAAATATTGAACAATTTTTAAATATAATGGATTTTCAAGATCTTCTTTAAAAACCATATTTCCTTGTAAACTTTCTTCTAATTTTGTTAATAATTCATTTTCTTCATCTGAATGTGGTTCAGAAATACTTTCAATCATTTTAATTAAACCATCTTTTTCGAATTTTTCATCAACATCAAATTTTTTATTTCCAGTCATTTTTTCAATTAACATTTTAGAGCTAATCAAACCATTTTTATCTAATTCAATTAAATTATATAAATCATCTAATCTTTTTTCTCTTTTTACAGTTTTTAATTCATCTTCTAATTTCAAAGCTTCTTCTAATAATTTTCCATTTTCATTTTGATATAATATTATTTTTTCTTTTAAAGCTCCCATTTCATCCCATCTTGGATCTTTGTATTTTCCAAAAAATTCTCTTATTGCTTTGATTGGATTTTTTGGCTTTTGTTCTGAATATTTTAAACTTAATAATGTTTTTACAAATAGTAATACTACTCCTTTATCTACTATATATTCTCTAAATTCTTTTAATTTTTTTTCTGTTTTTTCTTTATTTTTTTCTTCTAATTCATTTGGATCTTCAGGGAGATATTCCATTATTTAATATAAAGTTATATTTTTTATTAATAATGAAATAAATAAACTAAAAATAAAAAATTAGGAAAAAAAAAATGAGTAAAAATTACATTCATAATAAATTTTCTCCAAAAGAGAACCAATATTTAGTAAAAGTGGTAGTAATAGGTGATGTAAACGTAGGAAAAACGAATATAATTCATCGTTTAATGGGAGAAGAATTTCGTGAGATGGAGTCGACAGTGGGAGTTGAATTTGCATATTTGACAAAGAATAACATAGATGAAGAAGATCCAAGTAAGAGTTTAGCTATTCAAATATGGGATACATCAGGAGCAGAAAGATATAGGGCTATAACTTCAAGTCATATAAGAAATTCAGATGGAGCATATATTGTTTATGATGTTACTAATGAAACTTCTTTTATTAATTTATCTTATTGGCATAAATTAATTAAAGACGCTACTGATGATGATATTATTATTTATTTAATTGGAAATAAAATTGATCTTATTTATGATCAAGGAAGAATGGTTAATAAACAAAATGCTGTTAATTTTGTTAGAGATTATAATTTACAAGGTTATGCTGAATGCTCTGCTAAAACTAATGAAAATATTGAAGAAACTTTTAAATCTTTTTATAAAACTCTTTATAAGAAAAATAAAGTCAAAATTATAGAAAAAAGTAATAAAAGAGTTAATGATACTGATAAAATAATAAAAACAAAAAATCAGAATAGGTGTTGTGATTAAAATTTTTTTGTTTTGTTTTTTTTGGTTTAGTTAAAGGTTTTTAAATATAAATATAATTAAGTTTATTTAAATTTTTTTTAATTTACCTTTTTTAAAGAGTAAATTTAAAAAATTTTCTTTAAATTTTTAAAATAAATCTAAAAATTAAAAAGATAAGGTTTTCAAATAAAAAAAATTTAAATTTCATGATATGGTAATCTTAATTTTTCTAAATCTCTTTCTCCTAATTTTTTAGCACTTTTAGTTCTTTTAAATTCTTGTCCATATTGTTTAACTAAGCTTTTTTCAAAAAGAGGACCAGGTTCAATAAATCCTTGTTTAGGATAAGACCAAGGTACAATAACACTGGATTGTTTTTTTTGAGCTTCTAAGAATCTAACATTATTTTCCATTAATTGCTTATCTTTAGTAGGTTTAATTAAATTCAATTGATTAGGATTATGAGCACCATCACATTCATCATAAGGTTTTCCACATTTGCAAAAATATTTTCTTATTTCTTCTCTATCATAAGCACTTTGTGGTATTTCTCTTCCATCTAAAGAATATATTTTTTTAGTATAATCTGGATGTAAATTTGAACACATTTTATCTTTAAATGTCTTATATTTTGTATTTAATTTTTCATAATTTTCAGGCTCTTCATGTTGTAATTTTTTACCTTTTGAAATATACTTTTCTAATAATATTATTCTCTCTTTTATTTGATTTATATTTGTATCATATTTTGCCATTGTTCTTCTTACTTGATCATAAAATTCCTCTATTTGTCTATTTAAATATGTATGTCTATTATATATTGAAAATTTATTTCCTTTTCTCATTTTATCTGAATAAACTAAAAATGTACTTAAAGGAATTTTAATTTTAAAATGATCTAAAACACTTTGAGTAACTTGATAATTTAAAACTTCTTTAGGAATTTCTTGATTAATTTCTAATTTTTTTCTCCATTTAATATCTAAATTTCTAAATTTCTCATCTCTTTCAGCTTGTTCTTCTTGAACCATATTATGTAATTGAGTAATAATTTTATCAGCATCAGTATATCTTCTAAAAGAATATAAAGTAATAGCTTTTTTTAACATACCAAATTTCCTCATATAATCTTGATCAATTTCTTCAGGTTTTCCTTCATATTTAATTTTCTTTAATATTCTTTCATTTGTAGTTTTTGCAGCTTTTTTATCTTTTTCAAGTTGAGCATTATTTTTTTGATGATATTTACAGAAATTACATAATTGTTTTCCTCCTGAATTTTTACCACAACCATTACAAGAAACAATTGGTCCTGAAGGGAACCATTCTTTATCAATTTTAGGATCTAAATCTTTTTCTATTGTCTTTAATAAATTTTTCCTTAATTTTATTTTCTCATTTATTTCTTGTTCAAATTTCAATTCACTTACTTGATGAGCATAAGGACATTTACCTCCAAATTGTTTTACTGCATTAATATCTGAATGAGGCCATCTTGGTCTTAAATCATAAGGACATTGATTTTTTAATGGACACATTATTGTTTTAAAGTAATTAAAGTATTTATCTTTTATAAATGTAAATTTAGGATTTTCATCTGAAAATTTTTTATTTACTGATATACTCTTTGTATCTACTGTTTCATTATTTAATATTTTCTTATTAAATTCTATCATTGCTATTTCATCTTTTAATTTATTTGCTGTTTTCTTTCTATTTTTCTTATAATCTTCCATTGCTTTTATCATCATATATACTTCTAAACATATTTCTTTATTTTTTGCATTGTTAAAATTATCTGGAATAACTTGTTTTTTTTTTTTTTTTGGATCTTCTTTTGGTTGATTAGGATCATTTTTCCTTTTTTCTTCGTTTATTCTTTCTTCTTCTCTTTTCTTTTTTAAATAAATTGCATATTTTGGTTCAAAATATGCTTTAATATCATCAATATTAAATGCTTTTTCTAATATTTTATTAGTTTCGTCGAATTTACCAGAAGCAAAAGCTATCTTCGCTTTTTTACAAACACCATCTTTGAAAACAACTGGAAATCTTGTTGAGAAATTTTCTCCCATTTCATCTATCCATTTATCATTATTTGCTCTTGTAGCAACTAATTCTTCTTGATTCATATTATTAATTTTAAATATATCATCAGTAGTTTTATTAATATTAGGTTCAAAAGTACATTGTCTTGCATCATCTAAACACATAAATATTTTTTCTTTTTCTTTAATTAACTCAGGTCTTCTCCACATATTAAATTTTTCATCTTTTTGTAAATTATTTTCTCCATTATTAAATATTTCATTGAAATTTTTTTCTCTTTGTTCTAATATCATTGTATTATGAGAATTATGAGTACAATATAATGGACAACCATTAGTATGTACTTTACAATTATTTGACATTGCTGGACCCCAAAATGATAAATTATCTGTTTTTGCAAATACAAACTTACCTTTTTCATTTACTCCTAATCTTCTTAATAATTTAAAAAAATAATATTTTAAACCATCTGAATAATATTTATGTAATTTTTTATATTTATATGCATTTTGATTATTTGAAGGATCTTTATTACCAAATTTTCTTTTTGCTGCTTCTGGAAAGTTTTTACGAATATTTTGCTCTACTTGATTTAAAAAATTGGATATTAATTCTATTTTACCTGTTGATAATCTACTTTGCATTTTTTTATAATATTTTATTACCATTGATTTGATATAATTCTCTAATTTCCTATCTTCATATAATATTTTTTCTATTCTATCTTTTTCTTTCTCTTCATTTTCTATATCTTTATCATTTCTTTCTGTCATATATTCTTTTATTTTTTCTGTTTTCTTTTTTATTTTATTATCGTTTAAAACTCCTTTTTCAAGAGAATTTTTAAATAATATTTTTCTTTCTTCATCAGTATCTCTAACTGCATATTCTTCAGGAAATTTAAATAATTTATTATCTTGAAATTCAGTCTTAATCATTTTTTTAATTATATTATCATATTTAAATTGATTTCTTAAATTAATCATTACTCTTCCAGTTTTATATCTATCTTTAGGTTTTGAAAGTTGATCAAATTTCTTATATAATTCTTCTTTTTCTTCTTTACTTAATTTCTTACTTTCTCTTTCTTCTTTTTCTTTTTTAATTCTATCTTCTTCTTCTTTTTCTTTTTGATTAATTTTATCTTCTTTTTCTAAATTATATCTTGATTCAAGTATATTATAAAAATTATCTTTTCCATATTTAGCTAAACCTTTATAATATTTATCTCTTCTTTTAATTTTTTGTTCCCAATAATCATGTAATGGTCTTGGATGAGTTGTAAAAGTTCCAGTTGATTTTTTGAATATATTACATAATCTTTTGATTATTTCATCATCACTTAAAAAAATATTCATTTCATCTTCTAAATTATTTTCACCGTATTCCCATTGTAAACCTTTTTTTTTTTGTTCATTTTCATTTAAAGTTTTCCAATGATTCATCAAATTATTTTCATCATTAGTTAATTTTCCATTTTTTTTTTCATAATCATCTAATAATCTAGAGAAAAAAGATTGAAAATCACTAACATTCATTTTACTTTCTTCTCTTTGTTCAATTTCTTTTTGTTTAGGATATAATCTTCTCATAGTTTCATTAGTAAATTTAGGTTTAAAAGAATTTTCAACACTTTGTCCTGTTCCGCCAAAATAATCTACAAAAGAAGAAAAAGCATTATTTGTTTTATTCATATTTTGAGTTTTAAATTGATTACTTGGATAATTATTTGATGAATAATATTGAGTTGAATAACCATTCATTTGACTTTGTAAATTTTCCATAAAGATTTTATTATAATGTTGAATACTGTAATTCACATCATCATTTGAATAATTTAATAGAGGTTGAATTCTCTTATTTATTTTTAAATGTTTTTTTTCTTTCACACGATAACTCAAAAAAAATTTAAATAATTCATCTGGATTTGTTTGCATATAACCTTTTTGACGATAATATTCATCTTTTAAATTTTGAAATAATTGTTCAGGAATTAATTGATAATTTACTTGATTATTTTCTTGAGGATTATTTTGATATTTAGTTTGATAAAATTGATTAGTATTTGAATAATTAGTTTGATTAAAATTATTTTGACTTTGATTATATTCATTTTGAGACATTCCAGTTTGATTCATATTTTGATTATAATTAGTTTGAGAATTCATTGGATTTGTGTTGTAGAAATTTTGATTAGTTGATTGATTAAAATTATTATTTGATTGATTCACGTTTGGAACTTCGTCTTCTATTACTATATCTTCAAAGTTTTGATCGTATTTTGCTTCTTCTACATCATCATATTTATTTAAAAGAATTGATTGACCATCAAATATATATTGACGTGGATAAGACATTTATATTTGTTATTAAAAAATTTTATAATCTTTGATTTTTTTTATTTTTTTTTTAATTTTTTTTTCATTTAATTAAATTATTTTTTAAATTATTATTTCATATGAATTTGAATATTTAATTAAAAAAACATAAAAAAAAGAAGTTTTATCCATAAAAGAAATAAATTTAAAAATTAAACTTTTTAAATTTAATATTCTTCAAAATAATTTTATTTTTGAGTTTCAAGTTTTTTATCTTCAGCAATTTTAGCTTTAATTTTAGCCCAATCGACAGTATTATCTCTGGATAACTCAATAAATTTAGAATTAACTTCTTCCAATCCAACACTTTCCAAATATTTTTGTCTATAAGCTAAAACAGTATCAATATGGGTTTTAAAATTAAGTGCTAAATTTAAAGCTCTATCCCATCTAAATAAATTTATATTAATTTTAATAGCTCTATAAATTAATTTCCCTTGAATTAATATATTTTCTGCTTCATCAATTCGATTAGATAATAATAAAACATATGCAGAGATTAAATTTTCATTATAATTTTGTTCTTTTAATTTTAATATTTTTTCAATGAAATTAACTTTATCAACTTCATCAATTGAAGCAACAGCAGTTTCAGCGATTTGAATTTCTCTATAATTAATACAAATTGCACTGAATGCTGTCCATAAAACTTTATCTTTAACATATCTACATAATTTTAATCCTCTTTCAATTCCATCTTGATAACTTAATAAATTTAATAATAATCCAGCATAAGGTGTTATTGTTTTTGAACATAATGATCCATCACTTTTTAATATATTACAAAAAGAACCAGTGAAATTTAGAATTTGACAATTTTTTCCTATATTACTTGCATCTTTTTCATATCTGCATCCATCTAAAATTTCCTTTTCTAAATAAACTGCATTTGGATAAACCCAAGCATAAAATTTTTCATCGGCAATTGCACATAACATATCATTTGAATCATTCCAAGAGAATGAATCACACATATTTGTTATTTTAACTACTTTAGGAATATATACATTACTTATATATAAATCTTTATTTGTATCTGTGAAACATACTTTTCTATCTCTACTCAAATCACTTTGATTTAATTGTATTTCACATATATCCATTGTATGATTAATTTCTACATTAAGAGGTTTTCCACTTTGAATATCATATAATTTTATTGTTTTTGGATTATTTGGAGGTAAAATTGCAATAATATCATTAGATATACCAATCATTTTTTTAGATAATAAAGAAAATCTAACTCCAGTAATTTGAGGAGATTGAATTTGTTTACCATCATAAGTATAAATATTTAATCCATTCATATCATCTAACAAAGCGAAATATCTAGGACACATTAAAATCATTTTAACTTTTTCTTTAATATCAAATTTATAAGGAGCATTTAAATTATCAACATTATAAATATGACATTGATTATTAGTAACAACAATTAAAAAATCATAACCAAGAGTCATATCAATTAATCTTTCATTAAAATCTATTTCAGCGAATCCATCAGTTTGAAAATCTGTGACAATTAATTTATTATTTTCATCTAATCTAACTTCAATATTTTTCCAAGAAACAGCTCTATCAATAATACTTCCAAAAACAACAGAACCATTTCCTCCAGCCCCAGCAACAGTAGTTCCATCACCACTCCAACTTAGTTTAAATATGCTTCCAGAATCTATTTTATTAAAAGAATATGTCCAACCTGTTTTATTACATAATCTCATCATATCAAATGAACCTACTGCAAAATATTCTCCTGAAGGGGCCCATGCTATTGATGTTGTTACGTAATTATATGGTAAACTTACAAATAAATTTCTACCATATTGATCCCATACTTTATATTTCCTATCTTCACCACCTGATATTATTAACTTATTTGAAAAATTCCAATCAACACAAAGAACTATTTCATCATGAGCTTTCCAAGAAAGAGTTTTATTTCCTCCTTTAAAAATAGGTTTAATCGAAAGATTTTTTTCATTTGAATAAAGCATATAATTTTCATCAGGAGACCAAGAAATAGCATAAACAGGAGAAGAATTTTCTACTAATTTAGAACGTAAGACACCTTGTCTACTCCAGATTTTAACAATACCATCTTCACCACTTGTTGCAATAGCTTGACCATCACTATTCCATTTAATACATATTATTGCAGTTGAATGTGCTGAGTCAACAATCTTTTCTACTTTACCTGTCTTACTAATTACTTTCAATGTTCCGTCTGATGTACCTAAGGCTATTGTATCTATTTGTGATGATGGTCCCCATTCGATACATGTACATGATATATCCATTTCTAAAAATTGAGAAATGTATTCACCATTGTAATCCCATGTTAAAATTGTCTTGTTACTTAAAGTATATAACTTGTTGTCTGGAGCCCAACTACATGATGATACTAATTCTGTGTGATGGTCTTCAGATTTTTTTATTTTAAGTTTCATTTTTTTTCTTTAAGTTTTTTATATGATTTTTAAAAAATTTAGATTGATTTGGTTTTTTATTCTTTAATTTTTATTATATTTATTGAGAGAAACGTTCATTTATTTATTTATTTTTTTTTTGGTATGAATAATTTTTGATTGATTTTTTAAAATTTAAATTTTTTTTTTGAAATATGAATTCGATTAAAATTACTAGTTTGGAATTAGAAAGTCCTGGGACTGAGAAATTAATGCATATTGAAAATAACAGTGAGAAAAGCCAAAATGATAATAATGAAGATTTTACATCTTCAGAAAAAAATGATAAAATATTTCAAAATTTAATGTCATTGTCAAAAATAAAAAATTCAAATTTTGAGATTAATTCCTCGACTAAGAACAACGATAATAATAATTCTAAACTTTCAATTGAAGAATTAGATACCAACAAAGTTAAAGAAACTATAAATAAAGAAAATAATATTACAAATAATAAAGAAGATGAAGATTATACTTCAATTTCAACAATTTGTAATTATTATTTACAGAGTGAAAGTGATTTCAAAATTGGAAAGAAACAATTTAATAATAATAAAAAAGATAATAATGATTGTAGAAGAAATATTTCTCCTTTTTTCATAAGTCCAATAATAGGAAATATTATTGAAAATATTGGACAATCAGAAAAAAAATTATTAAGTAAAAATAAAAGTAAAATTAGTAAAATCATTCAAAAAATTAAAAAAGAATCTAGAAATAATAGTTTTTTAAATGATAAAAAAAAAAATAAAAAATATTTAACTCCTAGAACTATTAGTACAGAAAATAATAAAAATGCTTTGACTAAATTTAATATGAAATATAATTCTGCTAATAAAATATCAACAATTGAAGAAAAAAAACCTCTTTTAGATATTATAAAAAAAATAAAACAAAAAAAACAAAAGAAAAACTTAAATACAAAATTAATTCCTCACAGTAAAATAAATATTAAATTTAATTATAATATAAATAATAATTACAAACCAATTTTAACAAAAAGAAATTTATCTAATGATTCTAAAAACAAAAAAACTGATAATTTTTACCATACAATTTATAATACAAATAAAACATTAGGAATATATTCTTATCTTCACAAAAATAAATCAAATTCAAAAGTAAATTATAAATTAGTATCCAATAATTCAATTCCTAAACGTTATTCTTATTCTTTTATGAATAATTATCATGATAAGAGTAATATTGAAAATAAAAAAAATTCTCTAAAATATAATTTTAAATTAACTCCAAATTCATCTCGTAATAATTTATCATTAAATAATTATTATAATTCTCAAAGTAAAAGAATATTTTCAAAATATTCTATTATTAAATCTCCAAATAAACAATTAAATATTCAAACAGAAAGAACAACAAATAAAACTAAAAATTATTATTATACAAAAACAAAAATAAATAGCAATTCTGCTTTTAATTTTTGTTCAACTAATTCTAATTCAAATTCTAATTATAGTTCAAATGTTAATACAACTATTGGAAATAATAAATATGTAGCTGAATATACTTATGAAAATATTCCTTCAAGTTTTAAGTTAAATTCTGAAAATAATAAAATTAAAAAAATTATTTGCTATGTAAATAAAATGTATAAAGACTTTAAAGATAAAGAAAAAGTAAATCAAACAAAAAGAGAAAAAGAAGATATTATAAATAAAAAAATTGAAGATACAATTATCAAAATTAGAAGTAATAATATTGGTTAAAAAAATTATAAGTTTATTTTTAAAATAACTAATTACTTTTAGAAAGTAATTAATAAATATTAAATTTATTTATTTAATCTATAATTTTTTTCAAAAATATTTTCTTTTTAATACCCTTCTTAAAATAAAAATAGGTTGAATTATATATTTTTCAATTAAAATTTCTTTTTTAAATAAATAATTGAAAATATTTAAGAGTAAGAATTGATAAAAATATAATTAATTAACTATGATAAAAAAACTAAATTTATATCATTTATTCAAAATAAAATTAAATATTTTAAATTTAATATTGTTTTTAAGATAAATATAAAAATTTTCACAGATTTAAAAACAAAAAGAATTTAAATAAAAAATAAAAGTATAAATGAATTCAATTAACAATAAATACTTGGAAATTTACAAAAAAAGATAAAAATAAAATGGAAACAATATCAAATTTATTTAAATCAGGTTTTAATATGTTTATGCAATTAAATAATTTTAGATTGAAAAATTTAGAAGAAGAATTAAAAAAATATACAATTTTAATAGTAGGAGAACATCAAAGTGGAAAATCTTCATTTTTTAATAGATTTATTTATAATGAATTTAATTTAGAAATAAAGCCAAATAATGAATTAACAATAGCAACAAAAAAATTAAAATTTTTTGAAGAAACATTAAATATAGAATTAATAGATGTAAACAGTAATAATTCTCCTAAAAATAATCCTAAATTTTATGAAGATTTAAATATAAGTGGAATTTTTGTGTTATATGATATAACTAAATATGAAAGTTTTGAAAAAGTTGATATTTGGGTTAACTATTTAAGATTATATGTTAAAAATAATACTCCTATTGTGATATGTGGAAATAAAAGTGATTTATGTTTTTTAAAAAATGTTCATACTTTAGAATTAGAAGAAAAAGCTTTAGCTTTAAATTGTGATTTTGTTGAAGTCACTTGCACTGATAATAAATTCATTGATGAGGCTGTTAAATGTTTAGTTGGTAAAATTTATTATTTAAATCTTCCTCCAAATAAACAAAAATATTTAAATAATCTTAATTAAACAATTTATTAAAATTATTTTTTCACAGGTTTTTTTTTTATAAATATAAATGAATAAATTGAATTTTAATAAACAAAAAAAAAATTTAAAAAATTTATCAAGAGATTATACTCCAAATAATAAATCAGTAAATAAAAGTATTGAAAATCATTCTTCAAAGAATAATAATAATTCAATTGAATTTTCTTCAAATTTTTCTCCAAAAACAAAATTAATTAAAAAAAGAAACACAAGAACAAATTCTTATAATATTTATAATAATTTTAAAACAGAAAACAATCAAACAAATTCGAATTTTTCTGTTAATCACATAAAAAAAATTAAATCAAATTCAAAAGAAAAAGAAAAAGAGCATTTAAACACATTAAACAATTCACATTCTAAAAATTATAATATTCAATATATGAATAAAATAAACACTAATTCAATTCATGGAATTCCAATTCATAAAAGACAAACTAATTCTATGAAAGGATTATTTCAAAGTGTTAATTTTATAAATAAAATAAATAAAAAAAACAAAAATAATAATAATGAAAATAATTTACAACATTCATATATGTTAACAACATCAAATTTAAATATTAATTTTAATAATCTTGGAAATAATGATTTAAAAAAAAATAATGATTCTAAAAAAAATAAAGGTCTTAATAATTCTTTTGATGACTTTTCTGAAAATTCTTCTTCAAGAAATAATAATAATAACTTAATATTAAATGAAGAAATAAAATTTAAAATAAAGAATATTAATAATCAAATATCAGAATTAATTAATAATGTAAATGATAATGAAAAAGAATTAATTTTTAAAGAACTTGGAAAAAATTATAATTCAATTATAAAAAATCACAAAAAAGAATTTAATAATTCAAATAATATAATTGAGACTCTTATTAAAGATAATAAAATATTAAAAAAACAAAATGAAGAACTTAATAGAAAATTTGAAATGATAGAAAAAATAATGGATAATATCTCAAAAGACAATAAAAATTTAAAAAATGATTTAGCAAATAAAGATATAGAAATTAAAGAACTTCAAGATTCGGTTAATTATTTTTTAAAAGAATTGAAAAATCCAAAAAAAACAAATATTTTAAATAATATAAAAGAAGAAAGTAAAAAATCAGAAAGAACTGAAGAAGATGATTCAATTAATATAAGTTTAGGTGATAATTTAAATATTCAAGTTCAAAATATAAATAACAAACAAAATAATTTAAAAAATAATTTAAATGTAATAAAACCAAATTCAAAATTAAATTTGAATTTTGATAAAAATAAAGATTTTAATGAAGAATTTTTAGAAAATTATGATGAATTTTCACCTTCTTGGAGAAAAGAAGCTGATAAAATGAGGCAAAGAAAAAAAGGGAATTAAAATAAATATTCAAATTCTTTTCATTTTAAAAAAAGTTTTTTATATATATATAATTTTTTAATAATTTATTACTATATCAAAGAAATAACTTTTTAATTTGCTTTAATTTTATATATTAAAAAGTCAATCAGAAAAAAAGAAAATTCTACTGATTGAAATATAATAAAAAATAAAGTTAATTTATATAATTAATTAAAATAATAATGACATCTCTTAAAATTTCAAAAAATTTAAAAATTTCTAAAAATGTATCTAATTATAATGATATTTTAAACATTGAAAGTAAATTTAAATTAATTTATAAAAAGTTTTTAGAAGAAATGAGAATATTTCAAAAATGAATAAAATATCAAAGAATATTAAATTAAAACTTTTAGATTATCCAATTGGGAAAAAAGAGAAAAAAAATTGTACTGATAATTTAAAAAACAATAATATAACTCTTTATTCTGAAAATGAATCAAATATGTGTGAATATTCTTCAAATAAAAGTGATACAGAAAGAGTTTTAGTTTTAGAAAAAGCAAATAACAATTATAAAGAAATAACTAAAAATGAAAATAAAACTGAATTGAATAATATTTATAATTTATTCACAACAAATACTTTAATAAATAATTTTTCTATTTCTCAAATTGAATGTTTTGTTTTTTCTCAAATACAAGAAAATCAAATTTTAATGACTAATATTAAAGTTTATAAAAATTGCTTTAATATAATTAAAAATGATATAAAACAATTTAATTATGAAGCTGAAATTATTAAAAATAATAATGTATTTATTATAGGAAAAATTGTAAAAAATAGTGTTAAATTAAAAATAAAATTATATATTACAAATAATCATAAAGAATATAAATATATTGGAAAAATTGTTTCAAATACATTAAGAAGTAAATTTAAAGTATTTTTTGGAAAGAAAGGAAATTATACTTTAAATTTAAAAATATCATTTGCTTTAAATTTTTTAGGACTTTTTGGAATGAGAAAAATGAAAGTTTGTATATTAGATAAAAAAGAAGATTTAATTTTTTTAAATAAAATTCCAGAATGGGATATAAAGTATCAAAAATATTCATTAAATTTTAATCAGAGAGTCCGTTTAACAAGCAAAAGAAATTTTATTTTAGAAGATAAAAATAAAAAAAATGTACTTCAATGTGGAAAAATAGAAAATAATATTTATGCTTTAGATTATGAATCTCCTTTTAATCCTTTTCAAGCTTTTTCAATTAGTATAACAAGTATTGTTAATAAAATATTTTGTGAATAGTCTTTATATACATTAATCTATTAATATATAAATAATCTTTGGTAATTAGATAAAATATTTTTCTTAAATCATAAATTTAAATTAAAAAAATTAAAAGAATACAATTATTTTGAAATTTCAATAAGATATTTTACTTTAACTAAATTTTAATTATAAACAACATATTCAGCATATTTATCTTTAGAATCTTTTATTTTTCTTATTTTCAACTTCAAAAATTTCAGTGAAAATTCCACAACCATTTGTTAAAATAATATTATTAAAATAGATTTCTATTTGGGGAATTAATTATAGTAAAATCATAGACTTTTTTTAAATCTTTAACATTAACAAAATTTTTTTTTTCAGATAATTGTAAATAATTTCCAAAAGAACATAAATCATTTTGAAAATGAATCTTTTAAATATATTCCATTTCCATAAATTGAACCCGACAATGATGATTCGATTGGATACATTAATAAATTTTGTCATAATATTCCTAAAATATTTTGAATTTAATTCCATGGAATAATAATATTCTATTTTTCTTATTTTCTGGATTAAATTTATATCATTTTTTCAATTTTCTATTTTAAATATTTGTTATTACTTTTTTACCTGAATTATATGTTTTTTTATATAATTTATTATATATTTTGTTCTGACTTTTCTCTATTGTTATCATTTAAATTTAATGATGTAATATTTATTCTTAATGATTCATATATATAATACATGAAATGAGGAAAAAAATAATCAATTAGATTTGTTTTATAATCAGAATTCAATAAATCAATTAATATTTTCTTTTCATGTGATTTCTGTGAAATATATGTATATTATAAGTATCGATTAAATACATTTTTTTAATATTAATTTAGTTAATTGAGAAATTAAATGAATTTTAAATAATTTATTTAGAATTATAAATTCAGTTTGTTATTTATAATTTTTTAAGAATTAAACAAAAAAAATTCAAAAAATTTTAATAATTAAATGTCTGCAAAATTTAAAACAATAAAAAATATAGGACATATAGTGGCCCAAAGTGAGGGATATATGCCAAGAAGTATGACTAATTTTTTAGATTATACATTTATGTCTCATAGAAATAAACTGTCTTTTACAAGTTTTAATATAAATCTTGATAATTTTAGACCCAAAAATTATTTATTTGATTTAATTCAAACTTTCGAATTAAATGCAGATTTATTATCAGAAATATTAAAAAAAATAAACGATGAAAAAGAAAATAATGAAATAATGTCAATTTATAATAAAATGAGAAACAATTATCATAAAAAAAAAGAATTAAGAAAAAAAGTAAAAGATTATAAATCTAAAATATTAATTGAAAGTCAAATTTATAGTGAAGCCAAAAGAAAAAATGAGGAAAATGCAGAATATTATAAAGATCAAATAAGAGATAATGAAGATAATTATTATAGTAAAGAAGAATATATAAAAATATTTCAAAAAAAATTAAAAGAAGTTGAAATATATATTCATAAAAATATAAAAGATGACACTCAGGAAAAATATAAAAAATATCAATTATGGAAAATGATTGATTTTCTTGAAGAAAGTGATTATATAAATAAAAAAAAAGAAGATTTAAAAAAAGATATTAATAAAATAATAGTTGATATTCAAAATGTAAAAAATGAAAATAAAATTTTTTTTGAAGAAAATAATAAAATAGAAAAAAACAAAAAAAAAATAATTAGTGAAGAAGAAAAGCAAATAAATATATATATGAAGAAATATAAAAATCAAATTCGAATAATTACAATGAGAATAAAATTATTAAAGCATTATTTAAATAATATAAACAAAAAATTAAAATATTTAAATTTTGAAAGAAAACAAATATCTAAAGAAAAAAATGAAGAAGAAGAATATTTAGTAACAGAGGAACCAGAAAAATCACAATTACCATTAGATATATCAAAGAAAATAAATAATTATATGGATTTTTCAATAGTTTTAAACGGAAAACAAAATGATGAATCAAAAATTAGTGAATTAGGAAAAACAAGTAATTTTAATCAAGGAAATATCTCAAATATAAATATGTGGGATATTTCAATAATAAATAAAAACAATAATTAATATATAAAAAAAAATTTATATATAAATAAAAATTTTTAATTAAATAAAAAATATAACTTTAATGTCAAAAAATCAATCAGGAGATGATTTAAACTTTAAAGAAGATTCAGATGGAGAAGAAAAGGCAAAAGTAGATACAATAGGAATAACAAGTAAATTTCATCCAATAAAACAGAGAATAAGACAAATGGAAAAAGATATAGCAGAGTTAAGACAAGGATTAAATGAAAATAAAAAAACTTCAATGATGATGAAAGGTGGTTTATCAAATTTAGAAGGAACAATAAAAGAAAAATGTAATGAATTATGTAAAAGTATTATGGATGATCTTTCTAATTTTGATAAAGATTTAAAAAGGGTTATTCAAAATGATAGAACTGAAACTAATTTTTTTAAAGTACAAACTAATGCTCTTAATGATGATAAAGTCAAATTACAAAAAGAAACTATTGCTTTACAATCTAGAATGAGAACTTGTGAAATTGATATTGGAGTTGAA
>JAJJLU010003806.1:0-30193 GCA_023807065.1 Isotricha intestinalis
GTTTTAAAGTTAAAAGTAATTTATTGTAAAAAAAATTTCATCTTAAATTTTCAAAATTTCAAAAATTAAATTTCATAAATAATAAATCAAAGAACTCAAAATTAAATGAACAACAAACAAATAAAAAATAATTTTATTCTATTCCAAATATTAATATAATTTAAAAAAAAATTAATTAATTTTTCAATCTTTTTTTACTAAATATAAAAATTAAAAAATTTTTTAAATTCATTAATTACTTTTGTTTTTTTGATGTAAAGAATAATTATTATATTTTTTTGAATCAATGATTATATATATTTCATTTAAATCTATTTGTAATTTTTTAAATATAGTTATTAAATTTAATTTTTTTTTAGTTATTTTTTAACAAATGAAAACAATTGTTATTGTAATTTTATTCTTTAATTGTTTATGTATTGAAAATAACAATACAGAAAAAAATGAAATTGAAAATATTAAAGAGCATATTAGAGATATATTTTTATTGTTTCAAAAATATAGTTTAAATTTAATTTCTCCATTTAATGAAAAAAATAAAGAAGAAGAAGAATATTCTTATTTAAACAGTTTAATTTCATCAGGAGCATTATTGATAAATTATTTTCTTCATATCAAATCGGATTTTCCATTAGACAATGATTTTATTGAAAATTTTGAAAATAATATTATTGAATCTACTGATGCAGTAAAATATTTTTTACAAAAATTAATCTTTGATTCAACAAAAAATAAAAATGATGTTTCTACATATAGATTCTGTTCAGAATTATATTATAAGGAAAAGAATATTATATTTCAGAATAAAACAGGATTTTTTATAGTTAGAATTAATAAAAAAGAAAGAGCAATTGAAGAATATAGTAAAAATAAAGAAAAGTATTCACCTTGTTTAAATAATATAAATTCAACAGGTTGCAGCAACCTAACAATAATTCCTTTTCCATCTTTCAAATTAGATGATTTATCTTATTCTTTTGGTTTTTGTTTACCTATTATAAATTGTAAACATTTAATAAAAAATTACCAAAATTTTATTATCAAAGCTTTTCTTAGTGTTTCAAATGTTTTAGAATTGAATAAAAATCATGAATCAAAAGAATTAAATATTATATTAATTAAAAATATGGGAAACAATGATGATCTTACAATTGATGTAATTGATTTTATGTCTTTTATTCCTCTTTATATTATTATTTTTATTATTTTATTTATGTGCTTTAGTAAATTACCTCAATTTTTATTTAAATCTTGTTTTCAAAAAGATAGTAATCAAATAAAAAAAAGTAAAAACTTTGATAGGACTCAATTCAATAATTTTTCAAAAAAATTTTTCCTAAGAGCAAATTTAGAAGAATTATTTAATTATAAAAATCCACCAGAGAAAATAAATAATGAAACTGGTTTATCATATATAAAAGGAATAAGAGGATTATCAATGATATTTGCATCTTTTGGATTTTTATTTATTTGTTTATTGAATTCTCCAATTTCAATATATTCACCATATGATTTTTCTGATTTATTAAAAAATCTATTTTATTCTATTTTTTTTGGAGGAATTAGATATGCACCAAGATTATTATTAAGTTGTTCTGGATATATTTTAGTTTACAAATTCATTTGCTTTTTAGATGAAAAAAATGATGAAGAAATAGAAAAAAAAATTAAAGAATATAATGAAAATAAAAATTCAACTGAAATTTCTTTGTCTCATATAAATAAAAATGATAATGACAATCAGAATGAAAATGAAAATAATGATAATGATAATGATACTTATAATGATAATGATAATGATAATGATAATGATACTCATAATGAAATTAATGATAATAATTTATTCGAAAATTCTAAAAAAAAATCTCAATATGAAAATTTAATAAGAAGAAAAAGAAAAGTTGAAGATGTTAAATTTTCTTTTTTATTTCAGTTTTATTTTCATCAAATTCATAAATATATTTTTTATATTCTTGTTTTATCATTTTGTTTATTTAGTTTACCTATTCTTTATAAAATTGAAGGTTTATTATATAGTAATAATTCAAAAAGAGTTATTTTATCACCAACTTGGCAATTATTTCTTTCTTATTATATTAATCCAATTTTTAATTCTTTTGATCCTAATATTAGTTCTTTAGATATTAATGCTACCTTTAATAATTATTATAAATTCTTAAATTTAACTTTAGGATATACTTCAACTTATAGTTTTCATTATCAAGGTTATGGTTCTGAAAATTTATTATATTTCTTTTGGTTATTTTCAAATGAATTTATTTTTTTTATTGTTTCAACTTTTTTTCTTTTTATTGGTTACAAATATAAAATTCACATTGATAAATTTTTCAAATTTGTAATAGTAATAACAGTATTTGCAAAAGTGATAATTTTTTGTGTTTATGAGCAATTCAGAAATTCATCTCTTTATTATTATGTTAATTATTTTGGTTCATTTTTTGTTAATCCATTATATAATTACATATATTATTCAATAGGAATTTATTTTGGAAGTATAAATTATATTATTCAAAAAAGAATTTCTTATGTTGATGTTGAAAATCAAGAAAAACCTTTTTTAATGTCTTTTATACCTGTAGTAAACTTTTATCAACTAAAAGGAACTTTAATGAAAATATTTAATTTATTTCTTTTAATTTTTATTATTTGTTCTAATTTTTTATATTATATTTATGCAAAAATATATGATGAAGAATATGAATCTCGAATTTATTTAAATGAATTTGAAACTCAAATTTTTAGTTTTTTTAATCATTTTTATCTTTCTTTTGATATTGAAATTGTTGTTTATTTAACTCATTTATGTTGTTGTTTATATTTTATAGATAATAATAATTTCATTAATGATTTATTATCAAATCCATTTTGGTCAATTTTAAATAAGCTTTATACTTCATTTTTATTAGTATTAAATCCAACAATATTATTCATTTTATTTCAATCTGGAATGCGAATTAATTTAAATATATATAATTGTATTTTTTATACTTTAATTTCAGATTTTATTGCATTTATTATTTGTGTATTATGTTATATTTTCTTTGAATTACCATCTAAAAGAATAGTAAAATTAATATTAAATAAGTCAAAAAAACCTAAAGAAATAGAGTAATAAATATTATTTAAATATATAATATTTTATTTAAACTTTAATACTTTATTTAATTTAAAAAAAAATAAAAATGACAGAGACAATAATAATTTCTGATATAAAGCAACAAATAACAGATGTATATGATGACACAAAAAGACAAATAGAATCTAAATTAAGAATAATAAATAATGAAATTAGATTATTAAAAAATTTTCATGATAATTTCTATAAAAAATCAATTGAAATTATTTCCAAATTAGAAAATGATAATAATTTATTATTTAATCCTAAATTTGCTTTAACTACTTCAGATTTAAATCAATTTATTAATAATAATACAATAAATGCTCAAATTAAAAAATCTAAAACTCCTCCAAAGCAAAAAAATTATAATTTAAATGATAAAAAAATTAATAATGATAATAATAATGATATTAAAAAATCTACTCAAAATGATTTGAGACATGCTCTCATTGATAGACAAAAAAAAATGGTTAAAAATTTATTACAATTTAAAAATCCATATGAATCTTCTTCTAATAGATATGATATTTTAATTAAAAAGAAGAAAATAAATACTAAGAATAATAATCATCATAGTTTAAATAGGGAGAAAAGAAATAATATAAATAATAATTATTCTAATAGTGTTAATAATTATTCTTTACATTATAAAAGAAGAATTATATCTTCGAAAAGTAAAAATAAAAATAATTTAACTCAAAATAAAAATGAAAAAAAAGATGAAAATACTTTATCAATAAATAATGATGGTAATAAAAGAGAAGAAGATGAATCGAGAAAATTTTCTATAAATGATATTCCGTCTTTAAATCAAATTCAAGAAAAAACAAAAGAAATATTAAAAGAAGAAATTAAAGAAAATAAAGAACAATGTATATATTTATGTACTAAATCTAATATTGTTCCTTTTAAAATTAGAATTAAATTATCTATGATAAATAAAAAAATATATAAATTAAATTCACCTAATAAAATTTTATCTGATTATATAAATTTCTTAGAAAATGAAATTAAAGGAATTAAAATTAAATTAAAAGAAAATTTAATTCCTTCTTTAACTGTTCAAAGTGAATTAAATTTTATTAATTTAAATGATGAAAATGATTTTTATAATTTTAATTCTGATGATGATATAATTATTAAATTTTTAAAATGTTTATTGATATTATTTAATTATAATAAAGATATAAAAAATATTAAATGTGAAGAAGTGATAAAAAAAATTAAAGAAATTTCAAATGGAAATATTAGGAATTATTTATTAAATGAAGAAAGAATGAAAAATATTAATGATTTATCTCTTGAGAAAATTAATAAATTTATTGAACTATTTTCAGGAATAAAAAATGAAATAAAAAATAAAAAATTACCTGTGTTATTATATAAATTAAATTTTTTTATAGAAGAAATATATGAATTCTTAATAGAAAAAAGTAAATATAAAAAGAAATATTTAGATAAATCAGATGAATTAAATAAACTTAAACAAAATCAATTTTTATCAAAAATGGAATAAAAAAATAATGCTTAACCTAATATAATTAATTATGAAAAATTAAATAAAAAAACTTAAAAAAAATATAAAATAAAAAAAAATGTTTGAAGGAGAATCAGGTTTAACTATTGAAGAAGAATCAAAAATAGAAAACCAAGCAAATATATATTCATTAATAAGAACAATCGATTATGTAGAATGGGCATTTTCTCAATCTCATATAAATAAAGAGACCTTAGGTGAAGAAGTAAATACCCTATTAGATTTATATAAAACAGTAACAGAAGCTTGTGATAATTTCCCAGGTTTAGATACTTTTGTAAAACAATATAATTTATCAAATTGTAAATTAGGAATTAATAGAATTAAAAAAGGTTATGTTGGTTCTAATAAAGGTGGTAATTTGAATTTAATTGCAAGTATTACTAATTTGTTTAATGCACTTTCTAATGAATTATACATATTTGATACTAATGGTAACGATATTTTGGTTAGTGATATTAGTTCTTCTATTAATGAATTAGTTTTATTGTTTGATCAAGCTAAAACTTTTATTGATAATAATGATAAGGATATTAAGAAAATATTCGATTATAATATTAAATTCAGATCTATGAAAGCTTCTGATAAAATTAGTATTTCTGAAATTAAACAAATTCAATCAGATCTTAACTTTGCTTTTCAAAAATATAATAGTTTACTTTCTAATAATAAATAAAATTTTTAATTTTTTGATTAAAAATTTTTTATTTGTTTTATTTTTTGTTTTTTGAATCCAAAATAAAAATTATATAATAAAAAAATAATTAATTTAAATAAAGAAAAACTAATCTTAATGAAATATTATTAAATAAGAAATAATAAAAAAAAAATATTCAAAAAATACAAAAAAATAATGGAAGACACAAACAAAAAAATGTGTGAAACACTGAAAACAACTCAAAATCCAATAGATTCATATCCGTTAATAACTCAACTTCAAGATTTATTATTTTCAAATCCAAATCAATTAGAATTTCAAAATTGGATAAATTTCACAATAAATTTATTAAAATCAAATGAAATACCTTTAAGTGAATTTATTCCAAGAATAACATTTATATCAAACAATGATCAAGCATCATCAATATTTTATTCAAAATTAAAAAGTTTAGAAATTCCAGAAACAAATGAATTTTTTAAAGAAATAAACACAAATAATATTTTAGGACCAATATGTTTAATTACTCCTGAATTAGGTAAATTTTCTTCTGTTGGTCAATTAGGTTTTTTAGTTGATGAATTTAGTATTTCTTTAGAAAAAATTGGACAAGAAGTTATTGTGATTTCTCCTTATTATGAAAATTTTAAAAATGATAATGAAGAAATTGAAATTCAATTATTTAAAAATATAGAAGTTACATTAGATGAAAATTATACTTTTGAAATATATTATGCTGAAAAAGATAATATTAAATATTTTTTTTTAAAAAATTTTATTCTTTTACCAAAACCATATCCAGAAGGTTATTGTTCAGAAACTTTAAGAAGTGTATGTTCATTTTGTAAAGCATCAATTCAATTATTATATGATATAAAATATATTCCAAGTATAATATTATCAAATGATTGGTTTACAGGATTAATAGCAGCATATGGAAAAATACATTTTTCTAATTTTTATCAAGGAACAACATTTATTCATTTAATACATAATTTAGATATTAATTATGAAGGAAGATTATATCCTTCAAATTCAGAAGGAACTTGTGATTTTATACATCAATTAGATAAATATTTATTAATTGATCCTTATTGGGATCAAGTTGTTATTAATCCTTCTAGATGTGCTCTTATTATGTGTGATCAATGGGGTACTTTAAGTAATAATTATAAAGAAGAATTAATTGAAAAATCACCTTTAAATAAATTATTAATGAAAAAAGATGATCCTTTCTCTTTTCCTAATGGAATTTTAAAAAAAATACATTTTGATAATTTAATTAAAGAATGTGGAAATGATAGAATTGAATGTAAAAAATATATTCAAAAGAAATATTTTGGATATGATGAAATTAATGTTAATGTTCCTATATTTAGTTTTGTTGGGAAATTTATTAAACAAAAAGGAATTTTATTACTATTAGATATTTGTGAGGATTTAATTAATAAATATAAAGAACAAATAAATATATTAGTAGGAGGAATTGGGAAAAAAGATGAAAATTATTTTAATGAATGTAATAATAGAATAAGACATTTAAGAGGAAGATTTCCTCATTCTTTTTATTCAAATCCTAATGAAATATTTAATGACGATAAAATATTTTTAGGAAGTGACTTTGGCGTTATTCCTTCTTTAAGTGAACCTTGTGGAATTATGCATCAAAAATTTTTTTTAGGTGGAACTCCTGTTATTGCTTATTCTGTTGGAAGTTTAAAAGATAATGTTATTGAATTTAATTTTCAAAAAGAAAGTGGAAATGGATTTTTATTTGATACTCATGAAAAAGAAAAATTGAAAAATTGCTTTGATAAAGCTATTAATTTATTTAATATTAAAGAAAAATATGTTAAATGTAGAAAAAATGCTTTTAACAGCGTTGTGGATTCTATTGATTTTGCAAGAGCTTGGACAAGAGAATTTTATAGATTAAAAGGAAAAATGTATTTTAATATAAAAGATATTAATAATAATGAAAAAATAAATGTACCAAAAGAATTTTTTAGAATAAGCGATAAAATAGAACCAGTAGAAGAAAAAATATATTTAAATAAGAAAATAATGTCTAATTCAAATTTAAGAACAATTGATAAAAATAATAATAATACTAATACTAATAGTAATAATAATAATAATGAATTAATTATTAACGGTTTTGCTTATAAAACTTTTGTTTTTAGTGGGGAATGTTTTGATAAGAAACCAGAATCTATACAAGTTTGTGGTTCTTTTAGTAATTGGAGAATTAGACATCCTATGATTTATGATGAAATGAGAAATTATTGGTTTTGTAAAGTTAATGTTGGAAAAGGAAAAATTTATTATAAATATGTTGTTGATGGAGAATGGAGAATTAATCCTAAAGAAGCTACTGAAACTGCTAATGATGGTATGATTAATAATGTTGCTGAAATTTTATAAAAAACTTTCATTTTTTAAATCTTATTTAATTTAAATTTTATTTAAACTTCCATAGAAAATAATATTTAACTTAAATTAAAAAATAACTTATTTAAATAAATTATATATATATTAAAATATCATCCATTATCAAAGAACAAAATACATTAAAAAAAAATATTTTATTACAAACATTAATAAAAAAATAATAAAAAAAAAATCACTTAAAAATGCCTCGTAAATCAATAGTAATCCAAACACGTCAACTGGATATTCCCTTAGATAAAATAGAAGAATATAGAGAAGCATTTAATATGTTTGATTTAAATAAAGATGGATTATTATCAGCAGAAGAAATTTTTAAAATGTTAAAAAATTATGGTTATCCAATGCCAAAAGATGAAATAAGAAGATTAATAGCAAAAATAGATTCTGATGGTGATGAACAAATAAATTTTGAAGAATTTATTACTTTAATGAGAAGTCAAACTATATTTATTGATGAAACTGATGATGATGCTCTTTTAAGAGCTTTTAAATCTTTTGATATTAATCATGATGGGAAAATTCCTAATAAGGAATTTAAATATATTATTAGTCATTTAGGAAATAAATTTTCTAAAGAAGAAACTGATTCTGTCTTTGAAATTGGGAAACTTAAAGAAAATGAAGAAATGGATTTTGTGAAATTTATTGAGTATTGGAAACAATATAGGAAGTTACATTAAATGGATTATTTAATTATCTTATTTATTAATCATTTTATTTTTTTTAACATTTTTTATTATTCTTTTTTAGAGAGATTTTTAAAAAAAGAGTTATTATTGGGTTTATATATTATATTATTTATTTATTAAATTTTTATTATTTAGATTTTTTTTTTTTATAATTATTATAATTGATTATTTAATATTTATTTAATAATTTAATTATAAATAAAATATTAAGATAATAAAAATATAATTGATTAAAAATTTCTTATCAATATATTTTAAACTACAATCAAAATATCCTTTTAATTTAATATCAATTGGAAGAACAACATTAACATTTCCTTTTGAATTTTTACTATTTCTACTTAAAGGAAGACATAAAGTTGTATTATCAGGATATGTCATATTATAATAACAGCAAGAAATACTTTTAAATTTATCATTTAAGTAAGTACAATTTTGATAATTTTCAGGAAATAAAATATTATAACATATTTCAAATTCAGTATCATTTAATTCTCCATAACAAAATATATAATTGAATTGAATTATTATTAAAAATAGTAAAATGAAAATTAAATTTTTATCTCTCATTTCCAAATAATTAAAATTTAAGAAGAAAAAATCTTAAAAATAAAAAAAAATATTTAAAAAAAATGTGATTTTTAATTTAATCATATTATAATTCAATAATTAATATATAAATTTATTTAAAAATCCCCATTATAATGTTGTATTTTTTTTTTTATAAGTAAACTATTTTCAGCTTTTGTTACATAATTTTCTCCTTTTGATTCCCAATAAATTTCTCCTAATTTAATCATTGCTCCAGAAACTAATTCAAAATCTCCAATACTCGTATTTTTTATATCTTTTTTTTCTTTTAATTTTTCAATTTGAGAATTTAAATCTTTTATTTTTTCTTCAAATTCTTTTATTTTGACATCATTAATTTCAGCATTATTTTTAAATAATGAAACTATTTTTTTTTGTTTTTTTAATCTTTCTTTCACTGTATCTATTTTTTTTTTTAATTCTTCTTGATTTTCCAGAGATTTTTTTATTTTATCTTCAGCTTCTTTTATATTTACGTCTTTATCCATATTACATTTAATTGTATTATCTAATTGTTCTCTTAATTCTTTTTCAGTGTTTACTTTTTTATTTTCTTTTGAATAGTTTTCATTTTGGTTCGTTGATGATGGCCGACTGTTTGATTCAGGAGATTTTTCTTCTTTTTTTAATATTTTTATTTTTTTATTTGAAATTTTATCATTTTTTAAAGGACTTTTCGATAAATATTTATCTTTTGATCTATTTCTCATTAAAATTTTATGTTTTAGATTGTTTAAATAAATAAATGTTTAATTTTTTAAAATTTATTTTCACTTATTTTTTTAAAATAAAAATCAATTTTTTATTTCGATAATGAAAAAGATAAATGACTGTTATTCTATGATGCAAAAAATTAAAAAAAATAATTTAAAAAATACAAAATCAAATAATAATAATGTAAATTCAAAATTAAGTAAATCAAATAATTATTATGTTAGAAAGCAAAATATTTCAAATCCTTATTCAGATATAAAAAATAGTATAACATATAATTGTAATAAATCAAAACAAAAAAAATCAAGATGTAACACAGAATATTCAAAATCAACATCAAAAGTGAAATATAATAAAAACCAAATATTAATTAATTCATATGAAAAAAGTGTAATATCCCTTTTTGGGACAATAAAAAATATAGTAGAAAAATCTCAATATGAAACTTTAAAATTTAACTTTGAACATAATTTTCAATCAAATTTAAGTCAAATAAATAAAGAAGAAAAGAAATCATCTTCATTTATAAATAATTCAAATTCAATAAAAAAAATAATTGATGAAAGTATAAAAAAATGTCAAAGTAATAATGATTCATCAATAAATAATAATAATAATACTAAAAATTCAAATGTTGTTTTAAATATTACTCCATCATTAAATATTAATAAAACTCATAAATCTCTTTATTCTCTTTCTCGTTATGGAAGAAGAATAATAACTCAATCTCCAAATAAATTTAATCAAAATTCAAATAGTATAATTAAAAAATATTATACTGTTGCTAATACAAATAAAAATAAAAATTCAAAATCAACTCAAAATGGTTCTAGTTATTTATCTGGAAATAAAAATTCTAATTCTAAACAAAATATAAGTAAAGAATTATCTTTTCCCAAATTTAATAATAATAACATTAATAATAATACAATTAATAATAATAAAAATTATATTAAAAATACTAATAATAATTATAATACAATTCAAAAAAGTAATAATAATAATAGTTTACCTAATAAAATAAATGAAGATAATTCTAATTTAACTAATAATATAAATAAAACTGTTGATGATTCTCATGCAAATAATGAATTATTAAATAAAATAAAAAATAGTTTAGATGACAGTTTAAAAGGAATATTTGCTTTTTCTTATGAAGACTTTTTAAATAAATCAAGTGATAGGATAGAAATAATAAATAAATAAATAAAATTATATTTAATTAAAATAATTAAAAAATACACTGTAAAAAAATATTTTAAAAAAATGGTAAAATTAGAAAAAGTTTTAAAATGTGATATTTGTCATAATGATTTTGATATGAATACACATCGTCCTTTAGTCGCTAAATGTGGTCATACATTTTGTAAGCATTGTATTTTATGCAATCATAATGATTCAAATTTTAGTTCTTGTCCTATTGATAATATACAATATGTTTTAAATATTGAATCTTGTATTCCTAATATTAAATTAGAAGAAGTAATAACAATATTTTTTAATTTTGATTCTGTTAAATATAATAAAAAAAATATTGTATATTCTAAACCTGAAGTTATTAGAAATAAAGCTAAATCAAAAAATAAAATAATAAACTTTAATGAAGAAAGCTTTCAGGGTAAAGTTATTTCTTTAGATAAAAATCAATTAAGAATATCAAGTCCTAATAAATTAAATGATGAAATTAAATATATTCAAACTGAACCAATATTATTTGGAAATGCAATTTCAAATATGAAAAGTCAAATAATTGATTTTGATAAAGAAACAATTAATAATAGAAATAATAATAATACTACATTTAATAATAATAATAAGAAGAATATTAGTGATCAGAAAAAAAATAATAATGTAACTTTAGATGATATTCCTATTAATGATGAAAAAAGCGTTTTAAATTGTTCTTTTAAAGATGAAATGAATAGTCTTTTTAAAAAAAATTCTGACAAAAAAAATTCTTTAAAAATTTCAAGAAATTTTCAATCTAAAGAATCTTTAAAAGAAGACAATGAACTAAATGATTCTTTGGATAAAATATCTAAAATTGATGATGAAATATTAACTGTTAATAATAATGATTTTTCTCTTATTTCAAATAAAAATATAGTAAATGCTTTATATACAAAAACAAATCCAAATGATAATAATGATAATAATTATGAAAAGGAAAAAGTGGAAAAATATAAGAAATATTCAAAAAATATTAATTTAGTTAATTTAAAAAGAAATAATTCTTCACAAGATAATTTAAAAAAATATAATTCTAATAGTGATAAAGATACTGATTGTAATAGTAATGGAATTAAAGAAAAAATAGATATTTCTCCTAATAATAAAATTTATAATAATAAAAACTTTTTAATTAACAGTAATGAAAATATAAAAAATGAATTATATAGTAGTAAAACAATTGATATTTATAATACTCCAAAAATGGAAAAAAATATATTTAAATCTCAATTAATAAGTAATGAAAAAGATAATGATAGATTAAATATAAGTGAAAAAGAAGGAAAAAAAGTGATAATAACAACTCAAAAAATAAATCCAATAAATACATTATATAAACCTAGATTAATTAATTCTAAATCTTCAAAGACAGGGAATTTATTAACTAGATCTTATATTTCTGATAAAAATTGTCCTATATTAAATTATAATAAGAATAATAATTTATGTAAATATAGTACTAATACATTAAATCATAAAACAAATTATTTGATTGAAAACGAAAATGAAAATGAGAATGAAGATATTTATAATAAAATTTTAGATAATAAAAAAATAAATTATTCAATATCTTCAATAAGAGTAAAACCAAAAATTTCACTGATGAAAAAACCAAATGTTAATGAAAAAGAAAATCCAGATAAAAGTTTAATTGAAAAATATATAAATCAAAATCAAAATGAGTCAAAAACAAACAATAATATAAATAATAATAAATATAACAATAATAATAATAATAATAATAATAATAATAATAATAATAATAATAATAATGATAATAATAATAATGATAATAATATGAATACAAATAATAATATAATATATTTTGGAAATTCAAAAAATCAAAAGAAAAATCCAATAGAAGAACAAAAAGAAAAACTTTTATTAGAATGTTTAAATTATTATGGTTACAATGGGACATTAATATCAAGGAGAAAAATAGAAGAAACAATAAATTATAAAAAATTAAAAGAATATATAACAACAGCATTAAAAAACAAAATTTTTTCAGAAACAATAGAAAAAATAAGAATAAGAATATATCCAAACAATGATTTTTTCATAGGATATTTAAATGCAAATTTCTTACCTCAAAAAGGAATATTTTACTATAATAATGGAGATTATTATGAAGGAGATTTATTAAATGGAATAAAAGAAGGTTTTGGATATTTAAAATTAAAAAATGGAACAATATACGAAGGAGACTTTAAAAATAATAAACAAGAAGGTTATGGTAAATTAACTCAAATAGATGGAGAAATTTTTAATGGAGAATGGAAAGAAGGAAAAATTGAAGGTAAAGGAATAAGAAATTATAATAATGGAGATAAATATATTGGTAATTATAAGAATAATTTAAAAGAAGGAAATGGAAAATATTTTTTCTCAAATGGAAATTTTTATGAAGGAAATTGGGAAAATGGAAAAGCAAATGGAATTGGTAAATTTATTTTTAATGATGGAAATATTTATGAAGGAGAATTTAAAGATAATATTATTTGTGGAAATGGAATTTTTTGTATGAAGAATGGAGATAAGTATATTGGAACTTTTAAAAATGGATTTATTTATGGAAGAGGAATTTGTGAAAATAATAAAGGAGAAAAATATTCTGGTTTTTTTAGTAATGGAAAAAAAAATGGAATGGGAAAAATTACTGATGTTAATGGAAATATTATTGCTTCTGGTTATTGGAATAATGATGTTTTTATTGGGAAAATTAATAATATGTAAATTTTTTTAATATATTTTATTTATTTATTTTTTTGTTTTAGGTTTTATTTAATTTCTCATTATGATTTTTAGGATTTTTCTTTGGTATTAATTTTAAAGATTTTTAATGTAAAAAATATATATTTTATATTAAATTAGGATTATTAAATTATATTTAAAATTAATTATTTATAATAAAAAAATAAAAGTTTTAACTCTTGTTAAATTTTATTACAATAAAATTACATCCGGAAATAATTTAAACATATCTTTATAAATTTTAATATAAATCATTTAATTATTTGAATATATAAAAAATAATTTAAATTAAAATAATTAAATTTAAATTTAAAAAATGAGACATTATACCCCAAATAAAAAAAGTCAAAATGAAAATAGAAAAGAATTATCTCAAAAACTAAGTACATCATTAAAAGAAATATATCATCAAACAAATATGAAATTAAGTAAATTAAACTCAAAAATAATAAAAGCAAAAGAAGAACCATTAGAAGAATTTTATAATTCAATAACAAAAGAAAATTTAATAATAAAGAAATTGATTGAAGAAGTAGAAAATGAGAAAAATAAATTAATTTCATTTAAAAAATTTCAAGAAAAAGATTTTACTTTATTGAATGAAACAAAGGAAAAAATATTATCAACAAATTTAGAGAAAGAAAAAGAAAATGAAGAAAAATTAAAAAAATATAAAGAACAAAGTTTAAAGTCTCATAAAGAATCAAATGAATTAAGGCAAAAAATATATTCAATTGTTCAAGAATATCACAATGAATTATTAAAAAAAAATGAATTAAAAAGAGATTATGATTTATATGAATCATTAAATCAAAAAATTGATAAAGAAATAAAAGAAATAGAATTAAAATCAAATAAAAAAAAAGAAGAATTAAAAAATAAAATAAATATAATAAAAGAAAAAGAGCAAGAATTAAATTTATTAAAAATTCAAAGTGAATCATCAAATGAAGAAAAAAGAAATATAAATAATAATTATCAAACAGCAAAAGGGAATATAAGAGTATTTTGTAGAGTACGTCCAAAATTAGAAAAAGAAAAAAATTTAGAAATGTGTTTATTTGATTTTTCAGAAAAAAATATAACAATATATGGTCCTCATCATAAAAGTAATACAGGTAAAAGAGAAGAAAATAGAATAAAAGAACAATATAAATTTGATAAAATATTTACTCCTAATGATGATCAAGAAAATATATTCGAAGAAATATATCATATGATTCAAAGTAGTTTAGATGGATTTAATGTTTGTATTTTTGCTTATGGACAAACTGGAAGTGGAAAAACATATACAATGGAAGGAGAAAATAATAATAAAAGAGGTTTAATTCCAAGAGCTTTAGAATTAATATTTTATAATATTAATAATATGGAGAAATTAGGTTATAAATTTTCTGTTAATTTATCATGTTTAGAAATATATTTAGATCAAATAAGAGATTTATTAAAAGATAATAAAGGAAAAAATAATAATAATATAATAAATAAAGATGATAATTTAATTAAATTAGAATTAAAAGATATGAATGATTGGATTAAATATTATGAAAGTGCTAAAGAAAAAAGAAAAGTAGCAGAAACACAATGTAATGAAAAATCATCAAGATCACATTGTATATTTCAAATATTAATAAATTGTTTTAATAAAGAAAAAAATATAAAAAGAGAAGGTTCTTTAAATTTAATTGATTTAGCAGGAAGTGAAAGAACAAATAAATCAGGAGTTATTGGTGATAGATTAAAAGAAACTATTTCTATTAATAAAAGTTTAACTGCGTTAAAAAGTGTTATTAATGCTTTAGTTGCTGTTGATAATAAAAATTCTAATTTTGTTCCTTATAAAGACTCTGTTTTAACTAATTACTTACAACCTTATTTAGGAGGAGATTCTAAAACTTTAATGTTTGTTAATATTTCTCCTATTTTAAATAGTTTTAATGAAACTTCTTGTTCTTTGAGATTTGCTACTGATGTTAATTCATGTATTATTGATAGGGATAAAAGTGAATTTGATTAAAAAAATGTTTTTCTTTTTTTTTTGTATATTGTAGTTTAGTTTTTTTATTTTTTTTAAGTTAAATTTTTTTATTTTTAGTGATTATATATTTTTTTTTGTTTAATTAAAAAATTTTTAATAAGAATTTATTTTAATTATTGTTCGATAACGTAAAAAAAATCTTAAATAATATTATATATATATTGTAAAATTTTTCTCTTTTTATTAATTGAAAATTTTAAAAGTGTTAATTTCGTTATTATCACTAATTCTTAATTTTTGATTTTTTGATAAAGGTTTTAATTCTTTTCTTTGATTTAAAAAAACACCATTAGTATCATAAAGACTAGGAACATTTTTTAAAGAACTAATAAAATATCTTTTCATAGGTTTATAATCTTTAAAAATAGATAAATTATTATCCACATTTTTATAATTACTAAAAAGATTAGTATTAGCATTATTTTTAATATTAAAAATTGAATTATTTTTATTATATTTATTATCAAAAGTTGGTTTTGAATAAGTAAAAGAAGGATATGATTTTAATAAATTATTTCTATTATATGAAGTATTGTTAAATGAAAAAGCAGTTTCAAAATTATTTAAACCATTTTGATTACGAGAATAATAACTTTTTATTAAATTATTTTTTGATTTTTTTGATGTTTCTCCTAAAGTAGAATAATAACTTTCTCTATTTCTTTCTGTATATAGATTTCCAAAAGTATTATAATTTTCTCTTTTAAAACCTTTCATTTTTTAATAAAAAATAATATATACTTTTAACTTAATTATTTTATTTATATTTTATATAAATTATTGTATCTATAGAATAATAGATTAATAAAAAAATAAAAAGACTGAAAATTTTTATTTTAAAAAATAATCAATTGTAAATAATTTTTAAATTCAAAAATTTGAAACTTCTTTAAAAATTAAACTATATTTCATCAGTTAAAAACTTTTCTTTAGATTTTTTTACATAACCATTTAATTATTTAATATAATTATCAAGTGATTTCATTAAAAAAAAATATAAAAATTCATAATTTATATTAATAATTTTGTTTTCAAAATATTTTAAAACCTAAGATATAGATTAAATCTATTTCAAAATAAATAAAAATTTAATTTTTAAAATAAAATAAAAATAACTCCTTCCCAAATAAAAAAATAATAAAAAACATAAAAAAAAATGTACGTCCCATTATATACTCCAAAACAAATCCATGACTTTACAATAAATAACTCTACCTCCAAAGAGCAATATACCTTTGGAAAAAGCGAGCGATTCCCTAGAATTCGTTTAACATCAGATGTATTCTACAACATTCCAGAGACTAAAATGAATAGGACATCTGGTTTCGGGTATGGAACTAGAAGTGACTTCACTAAGAAGCCAGCAGGTAAACGTGGAATGACTGCAGAGTTCTACAATCATCCAAGAGACTATGACGATTACCCATCTCATATCCGTGGTCTGTCCTTCAAATTCGGTCCAGGTCGTGATACAGTCCGTATTAATGGTATGGTATACAATAGGAAGACTCCAGGTCCTGGTACTTATCCCATAGCCAATAGATTCAAATTCGGTAATGGAGGACCTTCCTTTGCTTTAAAGGGGAAAATTCATTATGACTATAATATAAAGAGAAATAAAGGAATGCCTGGTCCTGGAACATATAATTCAGTTACTGAAATAAATAAGGATGGGAAGTATGCAAATAGTAAAATTAGAAATATGAATGTTTATTCTTTTGGGAAACCTACTGATAGATTTAAGGTTAAAGATGAAAGAGTGCCTGGTCCTTGTTATAATATTCCCAGTGGTATTGGATATCAATATAATAGTAAATATGGTAATGATAGGAATACTGTTTTAACTGGAAGAATTCATTATTATAAATCTAAGGATAATTTCCCTGGTCCTGGATCTTATTTACCATTTAGTGAATTTGGAGTTTTAGTTTATAAATATGCTGATAAGAGTAGGAAACAAAAAGAAAAATTGAAGAAAGAAAAAGAAAGGAAAGAAAAGGAAAAAAAGAAAAGTGTTGAAATTGGAGAAGATACCAAAGAAAATACTGAAGGAAACAGATATTATACCGAAGGGAATGATATTAGGAATCATAATGAACCAGAAGAAGAAAATAAAGAAGAGAAAAATAATGATAATAACAACAAAAATGATATTGATAATTCAGAAAAAGATAATCATGAAGTAGAAAGTGAAATTGCTCATAATGATAATAATGAAAAAAATGATTTTGATAATAATAATAATGAAGAAGTAAAAGAAAATAATGTTGAAGAAGTAAATGAAATTAATAATGAAGAAGTAAATGAAAATAATGCTGAAGAAGTGAATGAAATTAATAATGAAGAAGTAAATGAAATTAATAAAGAAGAAGTGAATGAAAATAATAATGAAGAAGTAAATGAAAATAATGCTGAAGAAGTAAATGAAATTAATAATGAAGAAGTAAATGAAAATAATGCTGAAGAAGTAAATGAAAATAATAATGAAGAAGTAAATGAAAATAATAATGAAGAAGTAAATGAAAATAATAATAATGAAGAAGTAAATGAAAATAATAATGAAGAAGTAAATGAAAATAATGCTGAAGAAGTAAAAGAAAATAATGCTGAAGAAATAAATGAAGAAGAATAATGAAGAAATAAATGAAGAAGAATAAAAGATATTTAATTTTTTATTTTTTAATTAATCATTGAAAATAATATGAATTAAAGTTTTTTTAAACAAAAAATAGAAATAAAAATGAAAAAAATATTTATTGTTTTTTAAATTTCATATTATATTTTTTATTTTTAAAATAAATTATTTGCTTCTTTCTTTTTCCTTTATTAAAAATCCCTTTATACATTTTTGATAACATTTAAGGGTATTAATTCATAATATAAAAAATTAATGATTTTGTATTTAAATTTATCACTTTTTTTAAAGATTAAATATTTAAATAATATTTTTTATAAAAATAAAATATATATGGAAAATTTTACAGAATCAGGAACATGTATTAACGATAATTTAAATGAATATAAAGGAATATTTTATAATGAAAATGAAGAAGAAGAACAGAAATTTTATGAAGGAGGAGCTCATTTTAAATATGATGATTTATATGAAATATTAGAAGAAATAGTAAAAAAAGAAGAAAAACAAAAAAATAAAATAATAACAGAATATAATCAAAATTTAGAAAATACAATTTTTAATTTTATTCCAAAAGGAAAATCTAGAAATAACCGAGATAATATTAATAATAAAAAAGAAGAGAGAAAAGAAAATGGGACAGAAATAAATAAAAATAAAGATAATTGTTTTATTGGAGGAAAAAATAAATTAAAGAAAATATTTGGTATTTCAACTTTTACTTTATTTGATAAAAAACTTAAGTTATTATTAAAAATGAATTTACCGAAAAAAAAATTAAAAAAGAAAAAAAATTCCCCTATTAAACCTATTAAAAATATAAGACCTACATCTTCAACTATTCAAAATAAACAAATCAATAAAAGAAAAGAAATATTAATTTTAGGAAATAATTTTCAAAATACTTCTTATCCAAAAGGAAGAAATGTTATTAATAATAAAAATAAACTTAATTCTTTAAAAAAATTAAGTTTTTCTTCTCAAAATTTAAGAAAAATTTTTTCTCCATTAAATAGATTTAATATAATATTATCAAAGAATCAAAAAAATAAATCTTTAAATAAAGGAAATAATAATAAACAACAGATTAAAAATATTATTCCTACTAAAACACCAATTTCAAAAATAAATACAGTAATTTCTAATAAAAGTAGAAATATAAATATAATAAATGAATATAATAACTTTTTACAAAATTTAAATGAAGAAAAAATTTCAAGAACTTTTCATAACAATAATAATAATAATAATATAAATAAAGAAGAAATAAGTTATTATCAAATAAAAGAAAAACCACATTCATTAGGAAAAATAAATTCAGATTCAGATAATACAATAAATATTAATTCTTCATTAAAAAAAAATAATGATAAAATTCCTTCTAATTTAGTTTCCAAAACAAATCAAAAATTGTTTAATCATAAAAACCGTCATATTCATTTAATAAATAATTTATTTAGAAATAATAAAGATATCATAAATAATACTAATTTATTAGAAATATCTATTAAATCAAATATAAGTTCTACTCATAATTTAAATATTCAAATTCCTTCAAGAAATAAGAAATATAAAACTACAAATGTAAATAAGACTTCAAATAATTTTATCATTAATTCAAATATTAATATTATTAATCATTTAAAAAATCAAAAAAATAACTCAGCCCAAAAAAATAATGTAAATAAAGGTTTAATAAATAATAAAAATAAAGTAAGTGAAAAAATTTCTGATTCTTTAAGTAAATTAAAAACAAAATGTAGTTCAGTTAATTCTACAGGAAATAAAACTAATTCTATTATTGGGAAAAAATTATTATAAGTAAACATAAAATAATTATAATATAACTTTATAAATTATTAAAATTTTAAAACAAATATAAAAAATAATAAAATGAATATTATAACAAGTCATATATTATAATTTAAAAACTTAATTTACAACATACAATATATATTTAATGTATAATTAACATTTTTTATTTGAATTAAGACTTTCATTTAATTTAGAATATATTTTTTTTGCTTTATTTAAACTAATAATAAATTTTTTTTCTTTACTATTTTTATAAGGAGAATTAATTATTGAATTAAAAGTATTATTTGATAATTTTTTAATTGGATTAAAAACATTAGTATGATAATGTACATTATTATTTTTTTTTTCGTTTTTTTCAAGAAATCTTTTCTTTAAATTTTTAGGAGTTAATAAAGGAGAAAAATTTTCAGTTTTAATAGAAAGATTTTTACTTTTTGCTTTTATTATTTTTTTTGATTTTCCAAATATATCATAATATTGTTTTATTGGAATTTTATCTTTTATATAATTTTTTGTCTGATTCATATATTTTGATTCATTACTCAATTTTGAATTATAATAAGTTGAAAAAGATTGAGTTTTATAAGATAAATTTATTTTCATTTTTTCTCTTGATTTATATTCTGATAAATTAAAATTTAATGATTTTAATAAATAAAGTTTAGAATATGAATTCTGTCTTTTTAAAAGTTTTATTGAATTTGTTCTTCTTCTTATAGGTTGTTTAGATAATAATTTTCTTTCTTTTTCTGATTCCATTGATAAATTATTATTTAATGTATTTTTCGTTGAATATATTTTTTTTGGATTCATTTTTGCTTTTTGAATTTTTACTTTAGATAATTCTAAATTATTCTTTTCTTTATTAGAATTTAAATTTATTATTTTCTTGTTATTATTATTTATGTTAATATTATTATCATTATTATTATTTGTTTTATATAATTCATTTATTATATTTAATATTGTTTTATCAATTGAGTTTTTTTCTCTTATAAAATTAATCTTTTTTTGAAGAAATTGGAAATCATAATTTTTATTTATTCTTAAATCTATACTAATTGTTATATCATCATTAACATTTATATTATCTATTGTTGTTTCTGAATTTAAAGTGTCGAAATTAGAAAATTCAATAATTGTTGAAGTTGAATTTAATTTATTTAAAATATTAGAAAAATCTTTATTTATATTTTCTTGATTTTCATTTTTTGTTATCATTAAAAGTCTTTTTTTATGCTTTTGATTATTTAACATTATTTTCATTATCTTTTTATCTAGAAAACAAGGATATATAATTTGTTTATTATTAAATAAATAATTATTAAAAAAAATATAAATTACATTTATTTTATAATATTTCAATAAAAATTCAGATAAATCATCCACAAATAAAAAATCTTTAAACTTCGAAACATAATGTGATTTTTTATTATAAATAATTGTATTTATTTTCATTATATAAAATTTAGATTCACTAATATTATATTTCTTTAAGTTATTCTTTATAATAACATTGTTAATAAAAGACATAACTAAACAATCAATTTTATTAATTATTGAAATAATAATAATTAATATATATGAATTTTATAGATAAATGATTATTTTAAATAAGAATTTAAAAAAAAATTTTTTTTCATTTATATTATAGTTCTTAAAAAGAAATTATCTTTTATAATAAGATAATAATAATAATATATCCTTTTCTTCTTAAATAGAATTGAACATAATAATTAAACATTTTTTATTTTATAAAACATTGATTTCAAAACAATTAAAATTATATATATCTTAATATAATAATTAGGATTTTTCTTTTTATAATTCACAATTTTTTTTAATTTTATTCAACAATTTTAATAACAAATTCACCTTAATTGAGAATATATTATTTATCATTTGAAAAAAATATTTTTTTTCATTAAATACATAAAATTAAATTATTTAAATTAAAATAAAAATGAACAATTTCCCAAATGAAGATATAGACCAAGTAAATTTATTATCATCAAAAAGTGATTTAAGTGATAATTACTTTAATAATAAATATATAATGTCAGATTATGAAGAAAATAAGGATATAAGAATAAATAAATTTTCAGAAATAAAAGAAGAAGAAGAAGAATCATCAACAAAAAGAAAATTAAATTCAGAAATGACAAAAAATGAGAATTTACCTTTGCAAATAGACCCAAATAGAAAATCAATATATAATTTTTTAATAAATTCATCAAATTCAGAAATAAATGTAAATACATCAAAAGATGAATCATATAATAATTCAATTGATCATCTTAAAATGGAAAATTTATATCTTGAAGATGGAAGTATAACAACCAATTTAATGAATCCATATATTAAAAACAATAATAATAATAATGATAATAATAATAATAATAATAATAATAATAATAATAATAATAATAATAATAATAATAATATAACAATAATAACAATTTAGAAAAAGAAAAAATAGAACAATTAAAAAATGAAATTCAAAAAGTTATTGATGAAAAAGAAAAAGAAAATATAGATTTAGAAAGTTCAAAAGAAATTGATTATCATTTATTATGTAGTATTTCTTCTCAAAGAATGAAATATGAAAATATTGAAAATTTAGAAAACAATGAAATTGATTTTGAATTAAATGAAAAAAAAAGAAATGAAAAAGAATTAAAATTAAAAGAACAAATTACTAATGAATTAAAACCTAAAATTTATGATGAAATTTATAAAAATGAATATAATAAAATATATGATGTTATTAAATTTGAAATTGAAAATGAATTAAGAGATAATTTAGAAAAAGATTATAATGAAGAAATAAATTATATAAAAAAAAATTTAGATATTTTTCAAAAAAATAAAAAAGAAGAAATTGAAAGAGAAATTCATGATAAATGTTATAATGAAATGGAAGAAGAAATTATTAAAGTTTGTGAAATAAAAGATAAAGAATTTAAATTAAAAAACATTCAAAAATTAGAAAAATTTAAAAAAAAATTAGAAAACGATTTAAATGAAGAATATGAAAAGAAAAAAAATGATTTACAAAAAGAAATAAATAAATTAAAAACTAAAATTTTCCAAAGTCATTATAAAGAAAAAATAAAAATGAATAAAATAAACTCTTTAAGGAAAAATATAGAAAAATATAATATAGAAAATATAAAAGGAATAGAAACAATAGATAAAATGATTAATTCAAAAGATATAGAAGAAACAGAATTAAATGCAGATGATGAAAATTCATCAATAAATAATAATAAGAAAATAAAATATAAAAAATATGCAGAAGATATTTTAGATAATAATATAGAAAATACTCCAAATGTTAAAAAAAAAAGTATATCTAAAGTTAATAGTAAAAAAAGTATTCATTCTAATTATAATACTATTATTAATAGACCTAAATTAGATGATATTATTATTAATGATGACAATAATAATAAAAGTAAATTGACTAGAAATGATAATAATAATAATAATAATGATTTTGATTGTTTTGATAATAAAAGTAATATTATTGATAATTCTATTAATTTAATTGAAATAAATAAAAGAATTAAAAATAGAAGAAATTCAAAAAGTGTAAATAAAACTTTTAATTTTATTGAACCTAAAATAAGTTCTAATTCTTCTTATTATGGTTATAATTCTAATAATCAAATGTCAAATAATAATTCCTTTTATAGTCAGAAAATAAATTTAAATAAAAATTTTTTCCCAATGTCTCCTATTTATTCATATAAAAATATTGGAGCTTATAATAATATAAAAACAAATTATAATTCAAATCAAACTTCTAATTTAAATACTAAAACAAATATTGATTTTAATCAAAATGAAATAGAAAATAAGAAAAAGGAATTAAAATTAAATTTACAAAAACAAAATGAAAACATAATAAATAAAAGTAAAATAGATATTCCATATAATTATAATATTAATAATAGTAAAAATATGAAAAGAAAAGCAATTTTTTATTCTGTTCAAATAAATAAAAATATTCCAATTTCAATTTCTGAATTTGGAAAATATTTAATAACACATATTGAAAAAGAAGAAAAATATAAAATATTATTTTTTAACGAAATAAAAAAATTTAAACAAGAAATTCAAAAAATATTTAAACAATCTAAAAGAACAGATCATTTTTTAACGGAATGTTTATTTGATCTTTGGAATAAAGTAAATACATCTTATTATACAAGATATCAAATTTTAAAACAAATAATTAAATTTCCAGCTGATAAATTATATGAATTTTTAGATGTTGAAACTGAATTTTTATCTAATTATTATCATATATCAAAAAATATTTTTAAAGAAATTGAAAAAAGAGAAAATTTAAAATCAAAATTACAAACAAAAGCAAATCGAAATGAGTTAAATTTAAATGATAAAGAAAATTTAGATGATATAACTAAAAATTTAGAATTTTTAATTCAAAATTTTCAAAATAAATTTAAGAAACTTGATATTATTTGGAAAGGATTAAGATATAGTTGGTTTATGAATTATGAAAATTGGTTTTATGATATGGAAAAAAAACAAAATAATAATCATAATTTAAAAATATAAATCATTTATTTTTTAATTATTAATTAATATTTTAAATAAAAATAAAATTAAATTGATTTATTTAATTATCCTATTAAATAAATTTTATATTCTTTTATCAAAAGAGAATAAAAATGTTAAGTAAAAAAGAAAAAAAAGAAACACAAAAAACAAAAGAATTAAAAATGAAAGAATTGGAAAATGAAGAAGAAATAGAATCTGAAGAAGAAAAAGAATTAGAAAGTATAGAAGAAGAAGAAGAAGAAAATGAAATTAATACATCAAAAACAAAGAAAAAAAAATTAAAACCTGAAAAAGATAATATAAATTCAGAAGAATCTGAAGAATCAATGGAATCGATGAATGAAATAGAAGAAATTCCATTAGAAAAGCAAAATATAGATATATCAGAAATAAAAATTAGAATACAAACATTATTATCAATTTTATCAGATTTTAATAAAAAGAGAGATCCTTCAAAAACTCGTTCATTCTATATAAACGAATTAAAAAATCTCTCAATGCAATATTACGATTACAATTCAGATATATGTGATTTAATATTTAATCTTTTTGCTCCAAATGAAGCAATTGATTTTATGGAATCGAATCAAAATCAAAAAATAATAACAATACGTTCTAATTCTTTAAAAATAAAAAGACGGAGAATTAGCGAAGAATTTAATACAACGTGGAGTAAATTTAGATCCAATTGGAGAATGGACTAAAGTAGGATTAAAAATATATTCTAGTCAAGTTCCAATAGGAGCAACACCAGAATATTTAAGTGGACAATATATGTTACAAAGTGCATCTTCATTTTTACCTGTTTTAGCTTTAAATCCACAACCCAATGAAAAAATTTTAGATATGTGTGCTTCACCAGGTGGGAAAAGCACTTATATATCTCAATTAATGAAAAATACTGGTTTATTAGTTGCTAATGATTTAAAAAAAGAAAGATTAAAAAGTTTATTTTTTAATGTTCATCGATTAGGAATTAAAAATTGTATTATTACTAATTATGACGGAAGATATTTTCCTAAATTATATAATAAATTTGATCGTGTTTTATTAGATGCTCCTTGTTCTGGATTAGGAATTATTAATAAAGATCAAAGTATAAAAGTTAATAGAACTTATAAGGAAATATTAAATAATTCTAAATTACAAAAAGAATTAATTTTATCTGCCATTGATTCTGTAAATTTAAAAGGTACTTCTAAAGGGATTATTGTTTATTCTACTTGTTCTATTTCTGTTGAAGAAAATGAATGGGTTGTTGATTATGCTTTGAAACATCGATATATTAAAGTTATTGATACTGGAATTAATTTAGGTGAAAATGGATTTGTTTCTTTTAGAGAAAAACACTTTCATCCTAGTTTAAAAAATACTAAAAGAATATATCCTCATATTCATGGAATGGATGGTTTCTTCATTGCTAAATTACAAAAATATGCTGATGGAATTAAGGAGAAAAAAGAGAAGAATGAAGAGAAAAAAATGAAAAAGGAAAAGAAAAAAAATAAAAAAGAAAATAAAAATAAAAAAGTTGAAGATGTGGAAAATAATTTAAGTTTAGAAGAAGAACCTGAAGATATTCAAAATGATAATGATAAATTTGAAAAGAATGATGAAAGTGGCAATGAGGAATCTTCTCATGATTCTATTTTAGAGTCTGTTGAAGGAAGTGATGATGAAAATGAAAAGAGAAAGAAAGTTAGAAAAAAGGATTATAATAAAAAAAAAAAAATGGAAAAAGAAAAAAAGAAAAAAAATGTGGACATAAAGGAAAAAAAAAATGTTAAGAATGATAAGGAAGATAATAATGATAAAAATGAGAAAAAAGAGAAAAAAAATATTCTGAAAAAAAAGAAAAAAAATGAGAAGGATGAGGATAATGAAAAACTTTTAGAAAAAAAAAGAAAGAAAAATAAATAAATAAATAATAAATAATTTAATTTTTTATATTAAAATAATATTTACTTTTAATGAAAATACTAAATTTAAATAAAATTTAAAAAATTGAACTATAATGAAATTAAAAATGTTAGTTTTCAACAAACAGAGAAGTAATCTATTACATTCAAATTTATATTCCTATAATTCAAATCTAAATGTATATAATAAATATAAAATAAATGATTTAATTTATAATAAGAAAAAAAGATTTGTTTCAATATTTAAAGACCATTTAATTTTAGACGACAAAACAGAATTTTTAAATTTTTATTATTTAAAATCAATATCAGAAACTTATTTTAAAATCTTTTTAACTTCAAAAGAATTTCAATATAAAAACTATATAAATGCAAAAATAAATAAAATAATGATAAATAACATTGAATCAAAGTTAAACATAAAAAAAAGGAAAAATATAAAAAAGAATAAAATAACATATAATTCAATAAATATAAAAAAAAATATAGAAGAACAATCACAATCAACAACATTAAAGAATTCATTATATTATCCTTCAAAAGAAAATTCAAAAACAATTGACTTAGAATATAAAGGTGATTTTAATAAAGAATTATATTTATCTAATGATGGAAGTAAAGTTCAAAAAGAAGATATTATATTATCTTTTTATGAAGAGAATTTATTTGAAAAACAAAATGAAATTAAAATAATAAAAATTTTAACTTCTTCTTCTCAAAGAATTGATAATATTAATAATAAAATAATGAATAAATTAAATAAAGGAAATAATTTTGTTCATGATTATTTTAATAAAGCTATATTCAAAAATAATCCAAACACAAAATATTATTTTCCTATTAAACTTCAATTAAAAAATATAGAAAAGAATAAATTAAATGAAAACGATTCTCATACAAATTATTCTTCTCAAAATACACAAAAATCTTCTTTTTTAACTAAAAACTCCAATCAAAATTTAAATAAGAATAAAGCTGAAAACAAAAATAGAAAAAATAATTATTCTCATTATATTAATAAAAAGAAACAATATAATTTAAATAGTAATAGTAAAGACATTAAAAAAAAGAATAAAATTAAAACTTTAAATATTTTTAATAATAATAATTACAGTCATTGTGTGAGAAATTTTTCTTTGAAAAAAATTTGTAAAACTGAGTATTCAAAAGAAAAGATTAAAAATAAAGATAATATAAATAATATTAATTATAAGAATTATAATGTAAATAATAAAACTGAAAAAAATATAAAAAATATAAAAAATAAAAGTATTGATTCATTACAATCTATTACTCAAAAAAAGAAAATTAATAATTATTCACAATTGAAGAAAGACAAAAGAAATTATTGTTCTTTAAATGAAAAAAAATATGATAAAACTAACAAATTAAATTTTTTATTTCCTGAAATTTTTAGTGAAAGAATTAAAGTAAGTAATAAAATTATAAAAAAGTAATATAAATATGTGAAATTTTTAATATCAATTAAATGAATTATAAAATTTTTTTCAAATTATGAAGCAATAGCTACGATGAATATTTGTAAATCTAATTTCTTAATTATTAATAATATTAATTAAATAAATAAATCAATTTTTATAAATTAATTAATAATAAATTATATTAAATAAATAAACAAACTAAATATATAAATAAACCAATAAAAAAAATAATAAAATTTAAAAAAAAAAATAAAAATTCAAAATTCATATCTAAAATACTCAAAAACAGAAAAAAATTTAAAAATATTTAAAAAAATAAAATGAACATGCTAAACCCAAACATCCTAGTATTAAAAGAAGGAACAGAAAACCATCAAGGAAAGGAACAAATAATAAGTAACATAAACGCATGTGAAGCATCAGTGGAAGTGATTAGAAGTACTCTAGGTCCTCGAGGTATGGACAAAATGATAATAACAGATGATACAACAACAATATCAAATGACGGAGCTACAATAATAAAATTATTAAATATAGAACATCCAGCTGCAAAGTCCCTTGTTGATGTAGCGAAAAGTCAAGATAATGAAATAGGTGATGGTACTACTAGTGTGATGTTACTTGCTGGGGAATTATTAAAGGAAGCTAAACAATTCATTGAAGATGGTATTAGTCCACAAGTTATTATTAATGGTTATTGGAATGCTCTTTTGAAAGCTAAGGAAAAATTAAGAGATTGTGCTATTAATATTGAAGGGAAAAGCTATGAAGAGAAAAGAAATTTACTTGTTAAATGTGCTCAAACTTCTCTTAATTCTAAATTAATCGCTAATTATAAAGAATTTTTCAGTGAAATGATTGTCAATGCTGTTGAAAAATTAGATGATTTTTTAGATAAGGATTTAATAGGAATTAAACATGTTACCGGAGGATCAATTACTGATTCTTTTCTTGTTGATGGAGTTGCTTTTAAAAAGACTTTCTCATATGCTGGATTTGAACAACAACCAAAAAAATTTACAGATCCCAAAATAATAATATTAAATGTAGAATTGGAATTAAAAGCTGAAAAAGAAAATGCAGAAATTAGAATAGAAAAACCATCAGATTATCAAAGTATAGTAGATGCAGAATGGAAGATAATCATTCAGAAATTAGATAATATAATAAATACAAATGCAAAAGTCGTATTAAGTAAATTACCAATAGGTGATATAGCAACACAATACTTTGCTGAAAAAGGGATTTTTTGTGCAGGTAGAGTTCCACAAGAAGATATAGTAAGAGTATCCAAAGCAACAGGAGCAATGTTACTTCAAACTTGTAATGATATCCCGGAACGTGCTCTTGGAACTTGTGGAATCTTTGAAGAAAAGCAAGTAGGTGCAGAAAGATTCAACATCTTCTCAGGGTGTCCCAATGCGAAAACAGCTACTATCGTATTAAGAGGAGGTGCAGAGCAATTTATAGCAGAAGCTGAGAGGAGCATAAATGATGCGGTAATGATTGTAAGAAGAGCTACTAAAGCAACTTCGATAGTTCCAGGAGGAGGAGCCATTGAAATGGAATTATCGAAATTTGTTAGGAAAGCAGGGATGGAAATAAAGGGAAAAGAACAATTAGTGATTTTAGGTTTTGCTAGAGCATTGGAAGTTATTCCTAGAACTTTAGCACAAAATTCAGGTTTTGATGCTGTCACTATTGTAAATCAATTAAGACAAAAACATGATTTGAGTGAAGATGGGAATAGTTATGGTGTTAATTGTTTTGAAGGAGGTATTATTGATACTTATGTTCATTTTGTTTGGGAACCTACTTTATTAAAGGATAATATATTAAATGCTGCTACTGAAGCTTGTTGTTCTGTTATTAGTGTTGATCAAACTGTTAAGAATCCTAAAAGTGAACAGGCTATTCAGGATGAAAGGAAAAGAAGAGCACAAAGAGCACAAAAACTTAAGGCTAAGAAAGGGAAGAAATAAATTTAT
>JAJJLU010003807.1:0-30172 GCA_023807065.1 Isotricha intestinalis
AGGAATAAAAAAGATAGTATTTGGATTAAAAAAAGAATTTGTGATTGAATTAACAAATAATAATGAAATGTATTCATTATCAGGTGAAAAAGCATTAAGAATAGAAAATGGATTAGGAATAATATTTAGTGTGAAAGATAATGAAAAAATAAAAAAAGGAATTCAAGCATATACAGTTTTTGGTCAATTTTCAGATCCTGAAAGAGGACCTTATTCATTAGTAGTTAAAGAAGATGGAAATATAATAATTTTAGATTATCAAAATGGTGTTATTTGGGAAATTAATATTAAAGATAAAGGAAAAGCACCTTATAATACTATATTAACTGAAGATGGTATTTTTATTTTAGTTGATAGTAAAAATAAACCTATTTATGATAGTAAAAATAGATATAAACAATATAATTAGATTTTAGTTCAAGAATATAGAATTTATTCTGAAAATAGTAATTATTATGCTCTTATTCAATCAGATGGTGGTGTTTGTGTTTATTCTAATGGAAGAGATGGAAAAGATTCCAAAATTAAAGAATTTTATCCTGATCTTGTTCTAAAAAAAAAAGCTATTCCTCCTTATACTATTATTGCTAATATTGATGGAATGAAAATTGTCGATGGAAATGGAAACTTTATTTATAATACTGGACATAAATATGGATTTGCTCCTCCTTTCACTTTGGAACTTACTAATAATGGACTTTTAAGACTTGTTGATGCTTATGGGAAAACTAGATGGGATATTGATAATTTAGATTCTAAAAAATAAATTTTTTAATTTTTTTTTTTATGAATAGGAAATCTTTATGCGATTAAATTCTTTTTTTATTTTTATTTTTTTTAATAATTTTTAATTGGTTATTAGGGTTTTTTTTTGAGTACTATTTAATTGTTAATATTATATAACTATATTTTCAATAAATTCGATTTGTTATTTTTATTTATATGCTTATTTCAATATCTCATTTTATTTATATTTTCTTTTGTTTATATCAATTATATATGAAATATCATTTATGTTTATTTAAAAATATTAAATGTCCAAAGTATAGTAATGAAAAAAAATAAAGTTTAAATTTAAAAATCAGAGATTGTTGTATTATATATTATTTTAAAGGGGAATTTTTCATTTAAATTTGGGATTATATGATTATATGAATATATTATTGAACATTTGATAAGATTTTTATATTTTTCATTATTTTTTTGAAATAGTGTTTTAATATTTCTGTAATATCTCTTGTTTAATATCATTATTGTTTTAAAAATTCCAATATTAGGCAATTTCTTTAAATAAATATATTTTATATTTCAATTTAATATATCAGATTTTCAATTATCATTTTTTGAATAATAACAGAAACTCTTTTTTTTAGTAATTTAGGTAAAAAATAAAAAACAACTTCTTCTTTTTTTATTAATCAATCTCCTTTGCCTGTAAAAATCATAATAGTAATAAATATTATATCCTTTCTTTTTGTTAAAATTTTAATTTTCTTTTTTAAAAAATATTATATGATTTACAAAAAATAAGAAATGATAAAAAAAAAATTAAAATTCGAAAAAAAAAGAAAAAATAAAAACAATAAAAAATAAAAATCTTAAAAAACGCATAAAAAAAATGGGTTGCTTAAGTTCAAACACAGTAAAAGAATTAAAGACTGCAGTAAAAGGAGAGAAATACCGTATAATATTTATGGTAGGAGCAGAGACATCACCCTTAGAATCAGTAGCAAAGAAAGCATCAGATGATTTTCGTCACTCTTTAATAAACATAAACGACTTAGGTCAAGGAAAGATATCAAATGTATTATTGAATGCAGTGGTAAAAGATATAACAAATGAATTGCAAAATAATGGAACAATAAAATCATCAACATTAGTAAAGGGAGTTGGATTAATGTTAAATACTGCAAAAGATAAAAGAGTTTTAATTGAAGGTTTCCCAAGAAATAAAGAAGATTTAGATGAGTGGAATAAACAAAAAAGCGAAGATGCTGATACTGTTTGTTTCTTCTATGTAGAGGTACCTGATGATAAAGTAAATGAGGCTGGAATTGATGATATTTCTAAAGAAAAATGCAGAAAGTTTATTGAAGAATCTAAACCTTACTATGAATCTCTTGCTTCTACTCTTGGAGATAGGTTTGTTAAACTCGATGGAACTAAAAATCTTGAGGAACTTAATAAAGATATTTCTGATGTTTTCGTTTCTAAGAAATTGTTTTAATTATTTTTTTTTGAATTTTGAACTTTCTTTTAACTTTTTTTTAATTTTGGATTTTAAGTTAATAAAAATTATTTTTTCTGTTTTAATTTTTATTATTTATATAATTATTCATAGATTCAAAATGTTTATATTTTATTTTTTTATATTCACAGTAAAAAGACACATTAATTTTTAATTATTATTTCAAAAAATAAAGCATTGAAAATAATAATGTCTCAAGTAAATCTAAATGTGATAAGAATATTAAATGATAAAAAAAAGAAAAACAATAAATCAAATGAAATAAATTTATATATCAAAAACAAATCTAATTCAATTCTTAATTCAATATCATCTACAATTCAAGATGAAATAGAATCAAATTTATCTCCTATAATTAGTGATTATTCTTCAATTTCAAAAGAAAAAATTTTGAATAAAATATCATCAATTAAGCAATTAAAAAATGAAATGATAAATAATGATTTTTCTAAAATATTTAATCTAAAATCTAATAAATCTTATTCTATGAAATCTATATTTAAAAATAAATCTCCTCTTTTTAAAATTAGAAATGGATTAAATTATAATAATTTAATGTTAAAAAAAGATATAAATAATAATCAAGAAGATTTATTAGATTTAATGAAAATTAGAAATATTTATTATAAAAAATATGATAATGAAATTAAAAAATTAGATAAAATATTGTCTAATTATAATAATATATTTGATGAAATTAAAGAAGAAAAATATCAAAAACTTCAAAAAAAAAGAAAAAATGGAATTGAGAATATTAGAAAAATATTTTTTAATATAGATTTAGTTGAAAATGAAAATTTAATTGAACATAATTTATTAAAACAAATTTTCAAATATTCAGATGAAATATTCTCAAGTTCAAATCAAATTCAAGAAATCCTTTTAAATGAAATTAAAATTATTAAAAATTCCTTAATAAAAAATCAAATAAATAATTATAAATCAGAGATTAAAGAAAATTTCCCAGAGATTAAAAAAAAAGAAATAAAAAATAAAAAATTAAAAGAAAATTATTTAGAAAAAGAAAATAAATTAAAATTAGTAATTTATAATTATGAAGATGAAATAGAACATTTAACTAATCTTTTAAATAAAAATAAAGAATATTTTAATAAATATAATGATTCAATTGATATAATTTCAAAAAAAAATTTAGAAATGAAAATAATGAAAATTAAAGAAAAAGATATTTATACTAAAAATAAATCAAAAATAAATAATTATAAAGAAAAATTAAATGAATTAGAAAATCAAATTATTAAACTTTCAAAAGAAAATAATGATAATTTAAATAAAAAATTAAAAGAACAAAGTGTTTTAATAAATGAAAATAATATATTAAAATTAAATCAAAATAAAATGAAAGAAATAATATTAATGAAAGAAGAAGAATTAAATTCTTATCGATTAAAATATTTCAATGAAAAAGAAAAAGTAGAAAAGCAAAATTTACTTTTAAAATTTTTTCAAAACAATAAATAAAAAAAATATAGTTTTTATTCATTTTTTTAAAAAAATTATTCTAATAAATTATTATAATCAAAAATTTCATTTTCACTATCATAAGTAATAAGACCAACTCTAGGAAGACTTTTTCCAATAACATAATCATAAATTTCATTACAAACAATTTCAGAAAGCATAGAACAAATAGGATTAAATTCTTTATTAAAATTAACAATATATCTTCTTAATAAAGACATAATTTCTTTATCTCTAAATATATATTCACATTCAATTTTTCTAAAATATTGTTCAAAAAAAGACATTTTTTTATGAAATTTATAATCATTCATATATTCTTCTTTCATTACTTTAGGAATATCTTTTACATCAACATTTTTTCTATAATATAATTCTAATAAAAAAATAGAAAGATGAAATTTATCTGGTTTAGTTTTATTAACTTTCATATCATTTAATAATTTATCACTTTTTTTTAAAAATAACATATTATCAATATCAGCAAATTTATCACCATGTCTTGAATTAATGAATAAATTATTATAATAAAAGCCTAAAATTCCACTATTATTAATAGAATAAAAAAATATATTTTTTCTTGTAAAAAATTCTTCATATGTACATAAAGAATTATAATCTGTAAAACCTGCAATTGTGATTTTTAAATCTCGTAAATTATTAAAATCATTTACCATTGTTATTGATACTGTTGCTGATAAAGTTACTAATTTTTCATATATTGCTTTTAATCTTGATTTTCCTAAATCGTTTTTTTCTAAAAAAAAATTATTGTTTATATCTTTCTGACTCACTTTTTCTTTATCATATAAATATATATTAAATCCTTTGTTTATTAGTATTTTAGCTATTTCTGTTATACATGAATTTAAGTTTATTAATAATATTCTTGTTGAACTTATTCTTTGCTGAATTTTTTTCGGTAACATTGCTTTTTCTTTTAAATCTACGTTTTCTTGATTCAATGTTGAACTGCTTTGTTTGTTTTTTTCTTCTTCCATTTAATTTTTTTTATATTATAAAATTATAACTTACATAAATTTATTGTTATTTAAATGAATTAATAAAATATTTTTTTAATTAGAAAAATTTATTGTGTTTTTTATTTTTTTTATATATTTTAAATTATTCGAATAATATAACTATTCTTAAAAGTGAGATTTTTTGATAAACATAATAAAAAACACCGCTTTCAATTTTTATTTTCTATTAATATTCAATTCAATCTTTTTTAATTCTGGAAGAAGAATTATATAGTTTTATTAAATTAATAGAAATAATTATTCTCATTTAGACTAGGTTGGATTAATAATATAATTATTTACTTAATGTATGATATTAAAATATTAACCAAAAGATAAAGAATTTACTTATAAATTGAATTTAAAAGTTTTATTATTTTTTTGTGTTTGAAAAACTTAATTGAATTTAATATAAAGATTAAGAAATATTATATTAATTAAAAAATATGAAAATTCATTTTTTTTTCTTCATAATATTATTTTTAGAATTAGTTGAAACAAAATTTAAAATAAATCAAGTTGAAAATCAAACATGTCAAATAAAATCACCTTTAGAAATTATAACTAAAAACAAATTAAATTATATTTATTTATCCACAAATTCTTTATGTGATTTTAACACTGATATTAATAATAATTTATTTTCATCAAATTTAAAAACATATGATAAAACACTTGAAATAAATAATAAGGAATCATCTTCTATAAATTTATTTAATTTCTTCAATGCAAAAGCTTGTGTAACTTATAATGATAAGATGTTTATTTTAATATTTAATATAATTAATCCCTTTGAAAATTTATTAATTGATTTAGAACTTCTTTCAAATGAAATTTTAACTCAATGTTCTATCATGAAACTAGATAATAATGATTTAGCAATTTCTTATATTATATCTGGATCTTTTATTATAAAATATTATTCAATAAAAAGAATTACAGAAAATGAAAATGATTTAACATTTACATATGAATATTTTAAAGAAAATATTGAAAGTGATTCAAAAAGTTCTTTAAATTTTTTATGTTCTTTTTCTCATTATTTCAAAAGTATATTTTGCGCTTCTGGATTTGAAAAAGATATTGACTTTTATATTTTTCATGATTATCAAAAAATTAATTCTTTAAAATTCCAGATAAAATCAGATAAAAATATAATATATACATTACTTACAAATTATAATGAAAAAATATTTTTTACAATAAGTTTATTAGAAAATAATTTATTAGAAAATGGATATTTCGAAATAGATAAATTTAAAGTATCTTATTCTTCTTTAATATATCAAAGCCATTTAGAGTTATCATTCTCTAAATTAGATATTTCAGAAATACCAAAAATTCAATTTGGAAAATTAAATGAAAAAAGTATTTTACTTTATATATATAATAATAAAAATCAAATATCATCTTTACATTTTAAAAATACAATTTATTTAATTGATGTTAATACTATGTATTATATTGAAATTACAAATAAATTTTCTTTTGAAATCCCTAATCTTTTCAATTATGAACAGTTAATTTGTTCATCAGAAATTTTTGAAATTTTTATTTTATATTCAAATGATAATGATGATTCAAATAACAAAAAAATGTTATTTTTATATTTTAAAAGACCAAGTTGTATTAATTATTCAAAGAAATTAAATATAAATTCAAGTGTAAACATTGGATTGAATGATTTATCAAATGATGAGAATATTAAAATATATAAAATAAAAACAATACCAAATCAAATAAAAGGTACATTAGAATTTTATAATACATATTGTCAAGATTTATCAAATAATTGTGAAAAAGATTTTAATGAAGGTATAAAATATATCTCACCAAATGAAGTAACAACTGATTTAATATATTTTTTTTTAATTCAAGAAGATTCATTTTATAATATGGATTCTGATAATTTTCACATTATTAATTTTGTTGATGATGATAATGTATTTTATACTTCAAGTGATTTATGTGAAATTGAAATTAATGTTTATAATTGTTATAAATTATGTAATTCTTGTATTAAAGTAGGAGATATAAATTCACATAATTGTCTTACTTGTAAAGATAATTATATTATTAGTAATGGAAATTGTATTTTATTTGATGATTTTTTAAATATATTTACTTATGAAAAATCAATTTATATGGAGCAAATGAAAGAAAATGAAATAATTGAAAATTATAAATATTTTAAAAATATTGAAATTGGACAATCTGGTTTTATAGAAATTAAATCTGAAGAATGTATATTTACTAAATATTTGTCTACAATAAAAATAATATCTGAAACTAAAACACCACAAATTGATTTAGGAAATTGTAAAAACAATTTACAATTAATATCTGGTATATCAGATAATGAACCGATCATAATAAATCAAATTACATATAATAAAACATTTTTTCCTGTTATTAAATTTGAAATATATGATAATAATAAAAATAAACTTGATTTAAAAAATTGTATAAATGATACAATAAATGAAATTTATCCAATAAATTCTAAAAATGAAGAAGAAATGAATTTAGAATTATATAAAAATATTTTAGAAAAACAAAATTATAATATATATGACCCAAATTCTAAACTTTATAATGATATTTGTATAAGGTATTCTTATCATGGTAAAGACTTGACTTTGAAAAATAGAAGAGAATTTTTATTTAAAAATTTAACTTTTTGTTCTGAAGGATGTAATTTAAAAGAAATTGATTTAAAAAATAAAGTTATTATTTGTGAATGTTCTGGAAAAATTTTATTAAATAAAAATTTAAATTTAGATAATAATATCAATTACAATAAATTAGGAGGTTTTCCTGAAGAAATAAATGAAAATTATTTCAAAATTTTTAAATGCTATAATATATTAATGAAAGATATTGGTCACAATTTTTCTTTTTTTGTTGTGTTTTTTGGAATCATAATTCAAATTATATGTTTAATAATATTTAATAGTAAAAGATACATTGTATTTAGTCCTCCTTTAAAAGACAAAGATTCAAATTATATATTAAATGATGAAAATAATATTATTTATAAAAACCATATTTATATTCCTTATTTTGGAGAAAATGATTTTGAGAATTTAATCTTAAATAAAAAAAAAGATTCTAATAAAAACGAAGATATAATTGAATTAAGTGATCAAACAGAAAATGATGATGAAAATAAAAATAATGTTAAAAAATATATATATTCTAAAAAAAAAGGAAGAACTTTTGTTCATATTTCCCAAAAATTAAAGAATAAAGAAACAATAGAACCAAAAAGAGAAATTATTGAAAATAATATAAAACCAAAAACAATAAATCTTCCAATTAAAAAAAGGAATTTGAATAATGAAAATTTTGTAATTTTAAATCATTTAAACTCAAGTAGAGATTTTATAAAAAAAAATCAAAACAATTCAGTGGACAATAAATCATTTATGGTAAATAATAATTTTAATGAAGAAATTTCTTTTGAAGAATTAAATGAATTAGAATATTTTGAAGCAATAACTGAAGATAATAGATCTTTTTTAAAATGTTATAAAGATTATTTCATTGGAAAACAATTTTTTTTTAAAATATGTTTATCTAAATCTTTAGTTTATACAATTCAATTAAAAATAATTAATTTAATTTTTCATATTCATACTTTTATATTTGTAAATGCATTTTTATTTAATGATTATTATATAGGAGAAAGATTTATAAGAAGAAATGAAAATTTTTGGTATTTTATAGTTAAAGAATTGCCAAAATGTTTTTATTCTTCTTTATTTAGTTTTTTAATTTGTAAAATTTCACTATTATTTACTTCATCTGAAGGAAAATTAAGAAGATATATTAGAAAAGTTAATATAAAGTTAAATGATTTTGAAATTAAAGATATAATAACTGAATTACTAACATATATGAAACAAAAAAGATTTATTTGGTTTATTCTAATTTTTATTCTTGGTATCTTTTATTTTTATTATTTATATATTTTTTGCTTCTTATATAAATATACTCAATTATTTTTAATTATTAATACTCTAATTAGTTTCTGTTTGAATATAGTTTATATTTGCTTTATAAGTTTATTGATAGTTGTTTTTAGAATTTCTGGTTTAAAATGCAAGAAATGGATTTTATTTAAAATTAGTGAAATAATGTATTATATTTTATAATTATTTAGATAATCATTTTTTATTTAAACGATAATAATTTTTTTTGAAAAATACCAAACGATTCAAAAAATTTTGGAAAAAAACATTTAATTTCCCAAAAAAAATTAATAAAAAAGTAAAAAAATAATAAATAAATTAAAACAATAATAATCATTCATAAAATAACAAAACCCCAAAAAAAAAAATTAAAAATAAATATAAAATAAACTTAAAAAAAAATTAATCCTAAAAGTCATATAAAAAAATGAATTACGTGAATGTTCCAAACGATAGTTTTAAACTTCTTCAAAATTTAATAAAAAAATATCCCAGTCACAAGGAAATATTAGATGAAATAGACAGTAATTTAAATCAAAGACTATGGCATCAATTATCAGATAATATAAATAAATTTGCATCAAATGAAGACATTCAAAAATCATCAGATTTAATAGAATTATATAATGGATTAATATTATTTGTAGAAAGTTCATTGAATCCAATGAAATTTTTGCATTTTGTTCAATTACTTTTATCTAATTATAAAGGAAAGATGGAAGAAGGTTTATCATTTGTTGAAAATGTTGAAAATAAAATGAAATTTGAAGGAGAAGAAAAATTATATGTTCAAATTTTAAAAGGTTATTGCTATTTAGATTTAAATAAAATGTATGATTTAGAAGATATATTAAATAATATTAAAATTGAATTTGAAAAAAGAAGTGAAATTGATCCTGTTATTTATATTGATTTTTATAGATTATCTACTTATTTTTATGAAAAAAAAGAAAATTATGATGAATTTTATCATAATGCTTTTCAATATTTAGCTTATCAAAATCAAATTAGTGATTTAGAAAAATTAAATTTATGTTTTAAAATGTGTGTTGCTTCTTTAATTGGAGAAAGAATGTTTAATTTTGCAGAATTAATTGAAAAAGATTTTTTTAAATTAATGCAAGGAACACAATATGAATGGATTTATAATTTAATATTAAGTTTTAATTCTTCTAAAGTTGATCAATTTTTACAAATGATTAAAAATTATGAAAGTCAAATTAAGAGTAATAATATTTTAAAAGATAAAATTGATTTTCTTGGAATGAAAATTAGAATTGCTGCTTTATTAGATTTAATTTTTCAAAAAAATAAAAATGAAAGAACTATTTTGTTTAAAGAAATTATGCAAAATTGCTTAGTTGATTCTAAAGAAATTGAATATATTGTTATGAAAGCTTTAAGTTTAAATTTAATTAAAGGACATATTGATCAAGTTGAAGAAAAAGTTGTTGTTAATTGGATCCAACCTAAATATTTAGATAAGGATAAAATTAATATTTTAAAAGGAAGATTTGAAAATTGGATTGTTAAAGCTAATAGAGTTTTAAAAGAAATGGAAGATTTTGGAGGAGATTTATTTAAAAAATAAAACAAATTAAAAAATAAACAAATTTTAAATTAAATTAAATAAGAAAGTATTTTTTTTTTAATTTATTTTAAAAAATATAATATAAGAAAATCTTATCTCTTATTTTCTGAATTTATTTCTTTAAATATAATCATTAAAATATTGTTCTTTAATGGATGAAATCATTTATTCTTTTTATTTTTATCTAAACCTATTAATAAAATTTGAATTGTTTTTTCAAAAAAAATTCATCAATCAATAATTTGAATTTTTGGAGATTTGATATATTTTAAATGAGTAAAAATAAAAAATAATTAAAATTAATTAGTTATTAAATTTTTATTCTTTTTAATATAAAAATAAAATGTCAATAAAAACAAATATTGACACTATTGAATCATTAAAAAGAAAGTCAACTTTAGAATCAATAAAATATTTAAATGAATTTGAATATTGTACAGAAGCAGAAACAATAGTAAGTTCAATATTAAATAAAATAATATCAATAAGTATAAAAGAATATTATTGTCAAACAATATATAAAAATATAAATGATTATTGTTATGATTTTTTAAAAAATCAAATCAATTTATTATTAAAAGAAAAATATATTTCTTATGAAGAAGGTAAATTTACTGATAAAAATAGTTGGATTGAAATAAAAGAACCTGAAAACATTAAAAATGATAGATATGAATCAAATAAAATTAATATTATTTCTTTTGATAGAAAAAAAATTTATAATGAAAATAATGAATTTATCGAAAATAATAAAAAAATAAAAAAAAGAGAATTTCATTTTAAAATAAAAAAAAAAACAATCCCAAAAATATCAGACGACAATAATAATAAAAGAAAAATTGTTTTTTTACCGATTCAATCATATGATATTCCAAATATAGAAGAAGAATTTAATAATGAAAAATATGATGTTGAAAATATAAAAGATTTAAGAACTGATGTGATGAATCAAATATTAAAAAAAGAAAAAGAAAGAAAAAGACAATTATTAGAAGAACAATTAGAAAAAAAATTACAAGTAAATAAACAAATAAATAAAAATTATCATATTTTAGATTCTTCAAAATATACTTTTGATTCAAATGGAAAAATATTTTCATTTAAAAAATATAATATGGATACAATTTCAAAAGAATTTTTTCAATTACAAAATAAAGTGAAAACTCTTTATATAAAAGAAAATAAAGAAAATCCTTCTTTTAGAATAAGTGTAAAAAAATCTAATTCTCCAGATAAAGAAAAAAATACTATTAATCAAAAACCAACTATAATAAAAAAAACTGATTATGAAAAAGAACATGGTTATAATTTCAATGATAATTATTTATTCCAAAAAATTTCTCCTGAAAAACTTAATAATGAAATTATTCCAAGTGGAAATAATTATAAATTAATTTTACCTAACGTTGGAGTTAATATTAAATATCCTAATGAAAAAGAAAAAAAAGGGAAGAAAAATTTTACTGAACATTTTAATAAATATACTTTAAATGATTATGAAAAAATATTAAATGAATATATTCCTAAAAAAAATATTGTATTATCATCTTCTTTTGAAAACAATTTTACTTCAAATAATTTAAATAATAATCGTAACAATAATAATATAAATAAAATGAATTTTAATTATAATTTTAATGATAATAATGATAATTTTAATAGAAGTTTAATTCAATCTCCTTCATCAAGAACATTAAATTATAAAAGCATTAATGATAATATTGATAATGATTCAAGTTTTACTTCTTCAAGATTTATTTCTAATCAATTATCTCATAAAACTATAAAATTAAATCCTACTCTTAATTCTTCTTCTTTAAAACTTAAATTAGATAATTTATCTAATTTAAATAATAATTTTGAAGAACAAACTTTTTTGAAAAAATCTATTACTGTGAAAAATTTATTTAAAAATAAATTAAATAGAAATTTATCAGAAAAAAGAGATGTTTCTGATATTAATATTTTTAATTCTAAAATTATTCGTAATATTAATTGGGGTAAAAATAATTCTGAAAATAATAATTTAAGTCTTTCTTATATTAAACCTTCTAAACCAAATAAAAGTTCATTTTTAAGAGAATTTGGAAGAAATTTATTAGGAAAAAGAATAAAATTACCTAGACAAAGAAAAATTAAAATAAATATATAAATAAATTTATTAAAATATTGAATATATTTTATAGTTTATTATGTTATAAATAATTTCTTTTTGATATTATAATTTCATATTATTATTATTTTTATTTCAACAATTCTTCTTTGGATTATATTAAAATAAAGTACATTCTTTTATTTAAATTAAATATATATAAAACATTATAATCTAATAATAATATTATGCAATATCAATAATAATTATTTAATTTAAGAATTAAATTGAGAATCGAATTTTTCAATGTCAATGTGTCCATTTTTAATGAATTTCTGAATATAAAATTCAACAATTATAAATAAATAATGTGCTAAAAATCCAGGTGAAAAAACATCCATTAAAAAATGTCCTCTAAAGCAAATCATAAGAAAAGATTCAATAATATATAAAGAAAATCCAATACAAAAAAAAATATTATTTCCTAATCTTTTCCATTCAAGAGCAGCAACAATAATTAAAGCTAATTCACAAGCATAAAAAGTTTTATTTGTTTGATTGTAATTAATAAAAACTGAAAATAAATGAGTTTCACTCCAATAATAATCATTAGGTAATTCAATTTCCCAAAATTGTTTTAATATTTGATAAACAATAATATTTAAAATAAAGCAAATTAAAAATCTAAAATTTTTAATATAAAGTGACCAACAAATAAAAGTATAAATCATATATGAATCGAATAAAAGAGAAAAAAAAGATTTTATAAAAATTGAAAATTTTGGTGAATTTCGTAAAAAATTATTTATTCCTGAAGTTAAATTAAAAGTTACATCTTCAATGCATTTAACATTATATACTGGAAGAGAAAATCCTGTTATTGTATTTATTATTAATCCTATTAATCCTATTGATACTATAATTAATCTTATTTTTCGTTCCAATGTTATTTCTGGTATTCTTATTCCTAAAATTTGCATTTCTCTTCTTTCTTCATTGGACATTATTTATTTTATAATATAATTTTATTTGATTTTTCTATTTTATAATTAAAAGAAAATTTTTTAATTTTTTAAATTTGTCTTTTTTATATTTAAGTGTTATTTATATAAATACGATTTGGTTAATAATATTAATGAAGAAATAAATAATAGTTATTTTATTTTATTTTAAGAATCTTATTTAATTTCCTTTTTTTTATTTTTTTAAATTTTTATTTAATGATTTAAATCATTTATTCTAAAATGTAATTTGATTTGCTTGATTTAGATTTATAAAATTAAGTTGATTTTGAGTATTTAGATTTTGAATATCAAAAGGAATTAAATAAGAATAATAAAAAGGAGCATAAAACCCTGAATTATTTATATTTTTAAAATTAATTTCATTTACAATAGTATTTACATCTTTATATTTGTTTGATAATTTATCGACTTTTGATTTACGTTTATTTTTTAATAATATTTCTTGTTCAAGTTTTTTTTTTTCTTCTTCTGATATTTCTTTATGTGAATACCTAATAAATTTAAAAAATATTATTTTACTCACAATTTTTTTTTGTACAATTTCCATATAAATGGAAAAATTTACAAGGAGTATTATTTTTTGAATGATTATATAAACATTTATCACCTTTATTACAATTTCCTTTTTGAAAATATTTGCATAAAATTTGTTTTTTATCTTTATTTTCTTCTTCTTTTATTTTTCTTTTCTTATTTAAATATTCTATTTGTAAATAATTTGATTCATTATTTTCATATTTGTTTGATTCATCCTAAAAAATTATTATATTTAAATTATAAATTTTATACAATTATATTTTTATTTTTTTCTATTATTTCACCTGGTTCTGTTTGATTAGAGTCATTCATTATTTAATTGATATTTTTTTAGAATATTTCAATTTATATCTAAATTTAATTTATTTTTTTCTGTTAGAAAAAATATTTCTTAAATTATATTTTTATTATTGTATATGATTTAATTATATTATATTTTAATATGGTTGTTTAAATAATTTTTTATTATAAATATAAATATTTTTCTTTGTTTTCAGTTAATTAAAAGTATCTTTTTAGAAGTTTTAATATACATTTATTTTATATAATTAAAAGGGATAAATATAAAATATTTTTATAAAAAGTTTTATTATTTAATATTTTGCTATGTGAAAAAAATAATATTAAATATTTATATTTTATTTATACATTTTTTCTCATTATTTTTTGAAAAGATAATACAGAAATTTTTGTTTTATTATGTTTTTTTTTTTCTTCATTATATTTTTGTATCCAAATTAACATTTCTTCATTTAACATATTTAATCTTTCAGTTAATATATCTTTTATTGTTGATAATCTTTCTATTTCATTTTTATCTTTATCTTCATCATTAGTTTTTTGGGGAGTTTCATTTTCAAAATTTTGATTTTTTTGAATTTTTAACGCAGAGATTTTTTCTTCATATTCTTTTTTGAATTCACTAAAAAATGAAGTTTTTACATTTAATTGAATTTGCATTTGATGATTTTGATTTTTAAGTTCTTTTATATATAAATTACTATTTTCTAATTTATTTTTTAAATCTAAATACTTATTATAATAATCTTTATTTTTATTTAATAAACTTGTTAAATCTTTTATTTCTGAATTTAATCTAAATATTTCTAATTTTGCTAAATTTTCACTTTGTTTTAAATTTTCAAGATTTTCTTGATATATTGTTTTAGAAAAATCTCTTTCTATCATTGATTTTTGATTTTCTTTTATTACATTATTCATTTTTTCAATTTGATTTGAACTATTATTTAATTCATATTTTTGAAGCTTATTTTTTTTTCTTAAAATATTATTTTGTTCTTTGATTTCCGATAATTCTTTTAAATAATTTTCTAATATTTTATAATGATTATATATTCTTTCTGAAATATAAATTATTAATTTTTTCCATAAAAAAAAATTTGAATGTTTAACTAAATCATCAAATAAAAAATCAATAAATTCATTATTATACATTTTTAAAGAAGAATAATAATCTTCAACAAAACCTTTTTTTTCATCAGACAAATATTCAATATAATTATTTTTAGTTTTTAAATATTTATCCATATTTTTAATAATTTTAACCATATACTCAGCTTTAAATTTAATTTGTTCTTTTTCATTAATACCTTTTTCAATTAAAAATAAAGATTTAGTTAAAGAAAGTGAAATTTTTTTATTTGTTTCATTAAAAATTAAAGGAGCAGATTCTTTTTTTGGAAAATCTAATTTTTTTTTTGGTAAATATTTTAAATAAAGTTTATTATATGTTTTAGAAGCTGTATTAGATAAATTTAATTTATTTAAATTTGAATGTTGTTTAACTGAATTTGATTTATATATTTTTTTTTCATTTCTTTTTGAATATAAACCTTTATAAGAATAATTCATATCTGAAAATGAAGAAGAAGAACCATTTAATAATATATTCATTATTCCATCATTTAAAGAATTATCAGTTTTTTTATTTCTATACATGAGTATTTTAGAATCATTTATATTTCCTTTTGAATAGTTAACATTCATTGTTTTCTTTTATTTAAATAGAATTATTTTTTAAAAATGAATTATTTCTTCAAAAGAAAAATATCGAATAATTAAAAAAATAAAAAATATAATATAAAATAAATATATATAATAAATAAAGATATTAATAATTAAAAGAATAAAAAAACTCTCAGAAAAAATCGTAAAATCCATTATTACAAAGAAACCAAACAATTTCTTTTTTATAAATCTTTCAATAAAGAATTAATAACATTAGTTTCTTAATTTTCTTAAATCTTTTATTCAATTATATTTTCAACTAACTTTATTATTTTTTTTTTGCAAGTTTCTTTATTAATATTATAAATAAAGCAAATTTATTTTTTTATTTCTTTGAATGATTCTTCTTGGGTTCAAAAGGATTCAATAATATACAATAACATATTTAAGACAAGAATAAATAAACTGATAAAACAAATGATTTTGGGAATTATATTAAATATTTTTATATGTTTTAATTAATTAATAATTTAAAATAATAAAAAACATTTTTATTAGAGTAAAAAAAAATGTTAACACTATTAAAATTTAAAGAGAGACAAAATTTTTTTATATATTTTCATAATTCATCATCAAAAAATAAACAGCATTAACATGACATAATTCATTTTGATTGATTTTTTCCAAAGTATAATTTTTATCATAACCAAATTCTTCTATTTTATTTAAAATTTTTTCTTTTTTAATTTCTTCATCTTCTTTAATTTGATAAAAATCATTTTTTTCATAATCATCATCATAATTTTTATTATCATTTAAATTTAAATTAGAATTATTAAAAATACTAGAAGCAGAATTTGAAGTTTTAGTATTAATTAAAATTCCATTATCACATTCCCCGTTATTATTTAATTCATAGTTTCTATTAAATTCTTTAACTTTATTAATAAAGAAAATATTATTATTTTCAATATTAATATTATATTTGTCATCTAAATCTTCTTCATAAGAAAGAACAAATTGTTTCATTGTATTATAAGGAGCTAAAATATTACTTTTTGTAGTATGATTAATTTCTTCTTTTGATATTTCATCAACATTTAAATTACTTAAAGTAAAATTTTCTTTTATATCTTCATTTTTAGCATATCTATAATCAATATATGTTTTACTCATAATTAAAATTTCTGCTTTTGTAAATAAATGATAATTATTATTTAAATTATTATTTTTTAACCAAGGATGATTTAAAACATCATTAACTTTAAATCTTCTTTTAGGATCTTTTCTTAATAAACCATTTAATAAATCTAAAGCTTCAAAAGAAATATTTTCAATGGGTTTAAAATTAGAATTAATAATAGAATTTCTTAAAGAATATTTTTCTTTTTCATTTAAATCTCCTTTAGAACAAAAAGGTAGGGTACCACTTAACATAATATATAAAGCAATTCCAGCAGACCATAAATCAATAGGAAAAGCTTCATAACCTTTTTCTTTATTTGATAAAAATATTTCTGGTGCCATATACATTGGAGTTCCACATTGATCATATAATTTTTGATCTTTTGATGATAATATTTTACTTATTCCAAAATCACATATTTTTATATTATTTTTTATATCTATTAATATATTTTCTAATTTTATATCTCTGTGTACTATATTCATTGAATGAATATATTTTATTCCTAATATTATTTGCTTAAATAAAAATTTTGATGTTTTTTCACTTAGTTTTCGTCTTTTTTTCACAAAGGAAAATAAATTTCCTCCGTTTATATATTCCATTATTAATAATATATATTTTTCACTTTCAAATAATTCTAATATTTTTGTTATATTTGGATGATTTAATTTTTTCATTAAATTTGTTTCATATAAAATTTTTTTTTTGTTTTCATTATCTAAAGATTGTTTATTAAAAGATTTGATTGCAACAACTCTTCCAGTTAAAATATTTAATCCTAAATTTACTTTTCCAAAAGCTCCTTGTCCTATAATTCTACCATATTTATAAAAAGAAATCAAAGTTTCTGGATAAGTATTATTATTTTTTTGATAATATGTTTTTATATATGATGATAATTTTAGTGAATCTGATAAAAATGAATTTCCATTAACATTTGAACTTGATTCTGTTAAATTTGATATTTTTGAGTTAAATGTATTTTTTAAAAAAGTTCCTTTTTGTAATTTATTTATGTTATTTTTATTATTTAATAAATTTATTATTTGAGATATTTTATTATTTAAATTTTCTCTTTTTACTGGTTTTTTTAATAAAGGATTTTTATATTCTTTTTTTTTTTTTTCTGTATAATCATCAGAATTAAAATAATTATTTGTTTTATTTGGGGAATTATTAGAAGTATATTTTTTCTGAAAATTAGTTTTTGTATCAATTTCTTTTTGACTATGAGAAATAATTTTTTTAATTCTTAATTTCATATTATTTAAATTACTTTCAATATTTTTATCAATAGAAGTACTTTTTAAATTAGTATTTAAATAATAATTATTTTCACAACTATTACTTTTAATATTCTTAACAACTCTATTAGATAATATATTTTTAGCTAAAACTTTATTCACTCTTGAACTAATTGAATTAAAATTATTAAAAGATTTTCTTGGAGATTGTCTTGTTGTCGTAGAAATAATTTTTTTATTTTTATGAAAATTATTATTACTTGAAAAATCAATAGAATGAATAAATAAAGGTTTTTTAGCTAAATTATTTATATTATTATTGTTTTTTCTTGATTGATTTGTTTTAAGGTATTTATCTAAAAAATTAATATTTATATTTTTATTATATAAAGCTATATTTGATTGAAATAAATTATTCTTTTTATTTAATAAAGAATAACTTTCTGAAAGTTGTTTTGCACTTGAAGCAAAATTATTTTTATTTATTGTATTATTATATGAGATAGAAGATTTAGGATAATGAAAATGAATATCTACTTTATTTTCTAATAAATTATTATTACTATTTGTATTTGTTTTTGTTTTTATTCTATGAGATAAATTTTCATTTTTTGTTATACTTAAACTTTTTTTTCCTTTTTCATTTAAATATGACATAATTTTATCTTTTGAATTTGAAATATTATTCAAAGTTAAAATTAATTTATTTTTAATATTTGTATCTTTTTTTTTTTGATTACTTTGATAATATTTATTTAAAGGAGAAGCATATGTTATATATGATGATTTAGATTCAATGTCTTTTGTTTTATTTAAAAATGTTTTTTTCATCATTATTATTTCTTCACTTGTATTTGGAGAATTTATATTTGACATTAATTTTCGAGATGAATCTTTTGGTGATGGAATTGATGTTAGATATTTATAATTGAAATTTCCGTATCTTGGCTTTTTTGATAAACTCGTAAAATGAGCTAGATTCTTTCTTTGATTCATATTTTATTTTTATTTAAATTTAATTAAAAATTATCATTCTTTTTTATCCATAAAAATTTTATTTTTTATTTAATGTTTTTTTTAATAAATTATTAATAATAATAATATTTTTTTTGTTTATTGAAAATATTTTTTTATTGAAAAAAAAAGGATTTTTGAAATAAGAGTAAAATTTCCCATTAAGTGAAACATGAAAAGAAAGTAAAAAATATATGAAAATTAATAAAAAGATATAATATAAATTAAAAAAATTTACAAATTCAAAAAAATATGAAAAAGTTCAAAAAAACAAAAAAAGAAAAAGTTAAAATTAACTGATATATATAGAATACATTAAAAAAAAAATAAAAAGAATGGATAAAAAGCCTGAAACATTAGATGAAAAATTAGCACCAAAACCAGATTGTGAAAAATGCAAAGGAACAGGATTTGTTGAAAAGGAAGGAAAGAAAAAAGATTGCAAATGTACTAAAAAGAAAAAGGATAAAAAAGAAAAAAAAGATAAGAAAGAAAAAAAAGAAAAGAAAGATAAAAAAGATAAAAAATCTAGTTCAAGTAGTTCTAGTAGTTCAAGTTCTGATGATGAAAAAAAAGATAAAAAAAAAGATAAAAAAGAAAAAGATAAAGATAAAGAAAAAAAAGATAAGTAAATTGAATAGAAATTTTATTAAATAAATTATTATTAAAACAAAAACAAAAATTTTCAATTTAATATTGTACTTCTTCAAAAAATATTTTTAAACAACAAACCCAAAAAAATATATAATAAATTATTATAAAAATTTTTGAAAAATAAATTAAAAAAAATAAAAAAATTAAATGGAAAGATCAGAGAAAAGACTTATTTCTTCTCGTAAAAAAATGAAGAATCCGACTTTAACTTCAAAAAATTCAGAAAATAAAAAATCTAATTCATCAAATAAAAATAATAATGGAAATCAAGGAAAAATAATAGTAAATTTATTAGGTCATTCAATAATACCTTTTGATAAAAAGAAAATATATAATTTAATAAAAACGAATTTATTAAAATATTCAAATTCAACAGAAATATATTATAAACAAATGGTAAATAATATATTAATTAAAAAAAGTACAATTCATTGTTTTTATAGTGAAATGTTATTAAATATTGAAAATGAGGAAATTTTAAATAAATTTTATCCAAGAAAAAAATCAGTTGATAAATTAAAATTTTTAGGAATAATTAATAATAATTTTTTAAAACTTTTTCCTTCTTATATTGGAACAGGGAATGAAATATATAATCTTATGTTAAACAATTTAATTCAAAAACAAGAATTAATTGATAAAATTGAAGATAATATTAAAAAAAAATATAATGAAAAAAATGATAAATCCATTGGATTTTCTTTTATTGGAATTGAATTAAAAGATTTAAAAGAAGATAATAATTTAAAAAAAAACATTAAAATTAATTGCTTAAATGAAAATGATATTGTTTATTCTGAAGAAGAAAAATTTTGTAAAGAATTACAAAAAATTATTTTTAAAATTAATAATGCTAAAAATAAAATAGGAACAATTAAAGGAGATCAAAAATTAAATGAAAAAATAATTAATGATATGATAGAATATAAAGAAAAAAAAATTCAATTTAAATTAAAAAGAAATAGTCAAAAAGGATTAACAGCAAAACTTCATAAAACTCAAGAAAATGAAATGGAAAAAATTTTAGAAAGAATAAAATTAAATAATCAAATTTTAGATAATGAAAATAAAAAATCTTCAAAAGAGAAAAATAAAAAGAATAGCAATTCACATAATAATAATAATTTAAATTTATCTGAAAATAATAATAATAACAAAAGAAATAGTCTTTTAATTCTTCCTAAAAAAAAATTTAAAAAAACAATTACATTTTTATATGATTCAAGAAAGAAAAAAAGAAATATAGAAGAAGCAGAAAAAGTTTTTGATGATATTTTATTAAATCCTGTTAAATCATTAATTCATTATAAAGAAATAAAGGAAAAATTAAATAATATTTATTTAAAGAATCATAAAAAAAATAATTTTAGTATGAATTTAATAAATACAAAAAATCAAATTCCAAATTTAAAAAAGCCTTTTTCTCCTAAATTAAAAAAAAATAAAAATAATATTTTTTTAACAGATAATTTTCAAATCAAAAATTCATCAAATTATTTTTATAGAAATAGAAATAATACTTCTGAAAATGATAAATTAAGTAAAAATAGTAATTTTTATTATCATAGTTCTCATATTAATAATGAAGATAATGAGAAAAATAAAAATAATTTAACTAATAATTTTATTTTTAAATCTGTTGATAGTTTAGAAACAAATTTTTCTAATTCAATGTCAAATAGAATGTTTAGTAATAGTTTTAAAACTTTTGGAAATTATAATAAATATATAAATGATATTTCCAAAAGAACAAATAATAGAAATCAAGTTCAATTTACATATTCTAATTATGTACATAATGTAGAACTTTTAAGTTTAATAAAAATAAATAATTAAATTGTTAAACTACAAATGTAATATTATATTTATTTTCAGAAATTCAATATAATAAATAAAATTTTTTATGATAAAATCAAATTTTTTTTGAAAAAGTATATTTCTAATTTTAATTTATATTTATAAATTTCCAACTCTCATTTTAAAAATATCATTTAATAAATAATGATAAAATATTAATTATACGAATTCAATATTTTCATTTAAAATAGAAAAAAATTACGAAGAAGAAATTTCATTATCTTTCAATTTTAAAAGTTCTTTAATATTAAATCGTTTTTTAAAATCATTAATAAGTGTAGAAGAAAGAACTTTATAACATAATAAATTACTGACACTTTTATCTTTATTATTATATTCATATTTAACAAGTAATTTTTTTAATTTATGTTTACTTTGACAAGAAACAGGAAAATTGTTATAAATTAACCAATAAATACTAATTCCCAAAGCCCAAATATCAACAGAAAAATTATATTTTTTTCCTAATAATTGTTCAGGAGTTTTATAAGGTAAACTTCCATAACCTTCATAAGCAAATTCATTTATTCCCATAACTTTACTTAAACCAAAATCTATTATTTTTAAATTTATTTTTCCATCTTCTTCTTTTTTTAATAAAATATTTGTATTTTTTATATCTCTGTGTATTATTCCATATGAATGAAGAGTATATATTCCACTTATTAAATACTTTGTAAATGAATTTATTAATGATATATTTTTTGTTATTGTTAATTTTTTTATATTTCCACAATCACAATATTCATTCACATAATATATACATTTTGCATTTTCAAACCATTCATAACATTTAATTATATTTGGAGCATTTCTTAAATTTGATAAAAACATAAATATATCTTTTTCCCATTGAATACATTTAAAATTTTCTATTTTTCTTATTTCTTCAAGTTCTTCATCCCTATTTTCTTCTTTATTTATATTTTTCATGTTATCTCTTTCAGTATGATTTTTATGAATCAATTTAATTGCTAATTTTTCTTGAGTAATTTTATGAGTACAAAGTAAAGCTTTTCCAAAATGTCCACTTCCTATTTCTACTGTTTCTTTTGAATTTAAATCATAATTATCATTAATTTCTCTTAATTTTTCTATTTTTCTAATATGATTATTTAATGTTTCTACATCTTCTTTATTTGTTAAAAAAAAATTATATATTAATTGATTATTATGTAAAGTTGAAAATATTTGAAATTGATAAAAAGTTTTTTTTTTTAATATTGATTTATTTAAATTATTTGGTATTAAAGGATTATTTATTATAACTGGAAATAATTGACTTGTACAAATCAAAGATTTTAATTTATATTCTGAAATTGAATTTGTTTCATTAGCATATTTTTTATTATAAGCATAATAAAATAATAAATTATCTGCTAATATTAATTTTACTCTTTTAAATTTTGTTAAAGTTTTTGCTAATTTTAAACAGAAAATTTCTATATATTTCTTATTTTCAATATTTATAGTTTGACTAAAAGAATTTGTTTTAAAAATATTTGATTTTGGAATTTGATTTATTGTTTGAGTATTTAAATAATTTTTAGAATCACTTAATTCAATTTTTTCAACAGTATCAGATTCAATTTGATTAAAAAAGTTTTTACAAACTTTAGCAAATTGAAGATTATTTTTATTCATTTTTCTATAATATTTTTGATAAGGAGATAAACTTTTATTACTTCTATTAGAATATTCTATTATTTTATTATTATCATCTTTTTCATTCATTTTAATTAAATTTCTTTGTAAAGAAGAAATAGTATTATATAAATCTTTATCAAATTTTTCCATATCTCTTCTCATTTCATTATCTTCTGCTTCAAAAGGTTCAAATTCCATAAAAGATTTATTAATTAAATTTATATATTCTTCTGCTTCTTTTGATATATTTATTGTGTTCGTTTTTTCTATTAAAATTTCTTTTGATTTTATTGGAACATAAAATGCATTTGTACTAATTGATTCATTATTATTTATTAAACTTTGATTTAATGAAATTGTTGGTGTTGTATAATTTAATTTTGTTTTTGTTCTATTTTTTAAATGGTTTAAATATGTTTGCTCAAATACTTTTATTTGGTCTTTGTTGAAAAATTTAAATTTATTAAAAAATGCTAAAAATATTTGTATTATATCATAATTTTTTTCTAAAGATTTTGTTATGAATTCTTCAATAGTATAAATTTCTTTATCAGAAAAGAAATTATTTATGATTTTTTTAAGATTTGATTGATTAATATCATCATGTAAAAATCTCATATGGCAATGATTTAATAATAATTTAACATCTTTAATATAAATTTGATTTTTTGAAAAAGAACATAAATTTGCAATTATATTTGTTTTATCATTATTACTCCCATAATAAATTGAATTAAATCCATTTACAAATTCTTCATTAGATAAACAAAGAAAATCTATTTCATTATCATTATCAATTTGTTTGTTTGTATCAAAATTAAAACTCATTTTATTATGAAATGAATTTAAAATTAGTTTTTGTGCTAATATTAATGGAATTTTACTTATTTGAAATAAAGTATACATATCTACTCTATCACCTGATGCATGTTTTAATGAATAATATAATGAATTTAAAAATGATAATCTATTTGAAATTTCGTCATTCAATGTTAATTGATAATTCATTTTTATTTATAATGAATTTTTCATTTTATTTTTTTTTTAATTAAAACAATTATTTTAAATTCTTTTTTTATATTATATTTACTATTTAATATTACTTATCACAAAAAAGAGTATTAATATATTTTTATTGTTTATTGATTTTATGATTCTGTAAAAGAACACGAATATATTTTTAGGAATTATTTATAAAAAATATGATAAAAAAAAATATTTTTAAACATTCTGGTATATTTTGATGTTTTTTTTATATAGAATATTATCAATTAAGTTCTCTATTCATAATTTTTAAATCAAAAAAAAAATCAAATAATTAATTAATAAATGTAATTAAAAATATTATATGAAATTTCAAATTAACTAAATAAATAATTTTTTTTGTGAAAATATATTTTAAAAATTTCATTCTTTAAAAATAATTACCATTATTTCCAATTTTATTATCAAAAACATTAAAATAGTTATTTTTTCTTTTTATTTTTATTATTAATCAAAAATAATAATCTATTTCCAAAGAATATTCTTTATGTTTTTTTCAAAAAAAGAGATTTTTTTTCCAAAAAAAATACTAATACTAATTAGTTTATAAGTATTTCTATCTTAATCATTTATAATAAATTATAAAATGAATATTTTTAAATCAAAAAAAAATGAAATCAGAATTAAGTGAAAGAAAAGGAGTTAGAAATTCTCAATTTTTTAGACAATTTACAAGACAAATAACAATGACTTCAGAAACAAACAAATTAATGGAAAAAAAAATTTCTGATTATGTAAAAAATTTAATCAATAAATTAAATAGTCATCATAATGTAGATGATAATGATAAAAATAAAAAAAGAAAAAGTATTAATTTACCTCCAGTGACATTAATACCATTTAATTTAACGAATGATACATATAAAATATTAGATTATATATTTAATAAAAAAACAAAAAAGAAAAATGATATATTATATATTCAACATTTTTTAACTTTATATGATTCATTGATAAAAAATTTATTTAAAACAAAATTATTAACAAACCCAAATATATTATTAAATCAATTAGCAAAATTTATTAAATTACAAAAATTATCTCCAAATCAATTATTATTTAGATATGGAGATAGAGGAGATTATTTTTATTTTATTTTTCAAGGAAAAGTAACAATTTTAATTCCAAGAGAAATAAAAATAGAAATAACAGAAAGTCAATATATAGAACATTTAGAAAAATTAAGAGAATTAAAAGAATATGGTTTAATAATAAAAACAATAGATACAAATATAAATATATTTCATTCTTTCAGTGTGAAAGAATTAAAAAATATTGCATATGATATGATAAATAAAAAAAATAGTTTAAATAAGCCAATGTTCAAAAAATTAGATTCAATAAAGAATAATAATATAAATATTAGACAAAGTATTTTTCAAAAACCAATAGGAGAAATATTTTTAATAGATGAATATATAAATTCAGTAGAACCAAATTTTAACAAGAGAAAAACAACAATAAATTTTAAAAATTCCAATTTTCATAATAATTACAATACAAATGTAAATGATAATAATGAAGAATATGTGAAATTAGAAGAAGAAATAAAAAAACAAGAAGATTCAAAAAGAGGATCATATGAAATAGTAAATTTAAGGATAAAAAAGCATATAATATTATATGGATATTACCAAGTAGCAACATTACAAGAATTTAAAACTTTTGGTGATGTTGCTTTAGCAGCTTCTTCTTCATATAGAACAGCAACAATAATATCAATTGGAAAAACAATTTTAGGTCAAATTGGTAATAAAGTTTATTCTAAATGTATTAAAACTTGTATGGATTTAGTTAGATATAAAAATGTTAGTGAACTTATTAATATTCCTATTTTTAAAGACATTGAAATTGATCAATTTAATGAAAGATATTTTAATCATTTTCATTTAAGTATTTTTAAAAGAGGTGATATTATTTTTAATCAAAAAGAAGAAAGAAAAAATGTTTATTTTATTAAAGAAGGAGAAATTGAATTATTTATGAAAGGTTCTATTGTTGATATTAATAAAATTATAAATGAATTTTCTCCTAATGACATTAATGAAAGAAATAAAATATTAAAAGGAAAAACAAATGAAGATGATATTTTATCTGTTTATTATAATAAAGATAAAGAGATTAATAATTGGAGAATTTTAAGCCAATATCCTTCTGATGTTTTTGGTTTAGATGATTGTTTATTTAATGGAAATTATTTTGTTAGTGCTATTTGTAAAACTGGAATTTTAAAAGTTTATGAAATTGAAATTAAAGTTTTTGATGCTGTTTGTAATTCTGTTAGAATTAATGAAAATTATTTAAAATATATTAAATTTAAAAAAAATCAAATGTTAGAAAGATTAAAACATATTAGAGAAACTTATATTAATCATAAGTATAAAGAAAGAGAAAATGCTTTTAAAGTTTATTCTAAAAGCCCTAAATTAAGTTTTCCTAATGAATACTTTTTAAATATAAATTTAATAAAAAAAAAATTTCAAGAAATAAATTCAAATTCAAATTCAAATATTTCTATATTAAAAACAAAGACAAAAACAAATAAAAATAAATTCAATGAATCTTCATGTAGAATAAATTTAAAGAAAAAAAAAATAAATTCATTGATTCGTTCTTCGAATTATATAATAACAGAAAATTCATTAATATTAAATTCACCTCAAAATTATAATATAAAAAATAAATTAAGAAATTTTTTTACTCCTCAAAAGACTCAAACTCAAATTTCAACTTCAAGTACTTTTCATAATAAAACAAAGCAAAAAATATCATTTAAACAAAAAATAAATAAAAGAAATAATTATTCTTCTTCATTATGTAATTATATTAAAACTGTTAAAAATATTAAATTAACTCAACCTAAAATTAATGCTTTTAGTGAATTAATGTTTGAAATTTCTAATTCTAATAATAATTATTATTCTGATGATGATGTTAATTATAAAAAAAATGAAGATGTAAAAAATTTTGATGTTTTAGCTTTCGATAATATTATGCAAAAAAAAATTAATTCACCTATTTTTAATATCACTAAAAATAAATTATTCCTTAAAACTTTTTCGGATGGAGGATTAAAAGGAAAAAAAATCAAATTTAAATATAATAGTTTTTTGAATCAAAAGTAAGAAGTATAGTTTTTTTTCTTTGATATATATTAAAATTCTATATAAATTTTTAATATAAGTAATTTTTTAATTATATTTTAGAATTTTTTGTTTTTATAATTATCATCTAATTTATTATTCATAAGTTCAACTGATTCTTTTACTTTACAAAAAAAATACTTTTGTTAAAAAAAGATTATAAACATAAATGACATATCAAAAAATCTTATATATCAAATCAGATTTCTCTTTTAAAAAATCTTTAATTGTTCTAAATTAATTAATGATAGAAAAAATATATTTTTAAAATACATTTATTATTTCAATATTTATAATTAAATTAATAATTTAATATTTTATCTATATTTTTTGTGATATTAGAAATAATATATGATTACTAATATATTATATTGATGTTTATTTTCTTATAAAAATATATAAATAATACAAGAAGCTAATAATATTAAAAATAAAAAATTAAAATTCAATATAAAAGAGAAATAAAATATTTAATATATTATTTAATATTAATAATAATTTAAAAAAAGAAATAAAAAAATGATTTATAATAATCAAGGAGGAAATATTGGATTTTCATCATCATCATTACCTCAAACAACAAAAAAATTATTTACTCCAATTAAATTATCAATGCCAGTATTATCAGAAGTAATAATATATAAAGAGAAATCACTTCCAAATTCTCCAAAAAAAAAAAAAGAAGAAAAATATAAAAATAAAAAATTTCCCTCTCAAAAAGCAACTTTTGTATTACCAAAAAAAAATTCAAATTCACACGGAAATACTCCAATAAAAAGGCCAAAAACAAAAAAAGAAACGAAAAAAATAAATTATTTTAGAAATCATTCAAAAAAAGTAAATAAGAGTTTACATTTATTTAATGAAATATATGATTCCTTAGTAGAATCGATAAAAAATAATAGAGTAAATACTGAAAAAATTAATAATTCATTAGAATATTCAATGAATGATATTCAAGAAGAAAAAAAAATAAGTAGAATAAAAGATTATAAAAAAAAAAAAGGTCCAAATAAGAAATTTTCATATTTATCATCAATTAATATTCCAAAAATTTTAATAACACCATCATTTAATTCATTAGAAGACGAAGCAAAAAGTATGACAAATACAATAGAAATACAAAATTTTTATGAATATACAAAAAATTGTATGAGAATAATAGTAGAATTAAAAGAAAATAAAAATAAAGCATCAATACCAAATAAAGTGAAAATACTTAATCCAGATAATCATAGTAAATTAGCAGTGTTTGATTTAGATGAAACATTAATTCATGGAGTAGTAAATATATCAAATTATAAAAATGAAAAAAATATTATTTCAGTTATAACTCCTTCTAAAAAAATAGCAAAAATAGGAGTTAATATTCGTCCTCATTGGGAAGAAGCAATAAAAAGAATAAAAAAATTATATACTATTGTTATTTATACTGCTTCTCATTCTTCATATGCCGATGCAGTATTAAATTTTTTAGATCCTGAAAATAAATATTTTTATAATCGTTTATATAGAAGTAATTGTATTAATGTTAAATTAAATGGAAAAGATTATTATATTAAAGATATGAATATTTTTGAAGGTTTTGATCCAAAAAATATTTTAATTGTTGATAATTCTGTAATGGCTTTTGCTTATAATTTAGATAATGGAATTCCTATTCTTCCTTATTATGATGCTGAAAAAGATTTAGAATTATTATTCGTTGCTTATTATTTTGAAAGTTTATATAAATGTGATGATTTAAGAATTATTAATAAAGAATATATGAAATTAGATTATTATTTAAATCAAGCTATTGAAGAATATAATAATGAAAGTGATGAAGAAAGTGAAGATAATATTTGTTCTGATGTTAATCAAAAAGAAAAAGAAATTTTTGATGGGAAAATTAATGAAAAAAATAATAAAGGTGTTTCTATGAAAAATTTATTTTTGCTTACTAGACAAAAAAGTGTAGGAAAAAGTAAAAGAAGACAATCACAATTTGTTGAACAATTTGAACTTGATTTTAATAAGTTGAGAAATAAATTTAGTAGAGATGAAGAACTTAAAAATAAATTGATATAGTTTTTTATTTTATTTTTTTGATTTTTTATATATTTTTTTTAAATCATTTTACTTGAATTGTTGTTTATCATAGTGATTATTCAATTTATATTTATTTCAAGATAATTATTTGAATATTTTCAATTAGTTTTTATAATTATTCTCTAAATTTTTTTTGATTGTTTTTATTTATATTTAGAAATTTATTATATAGTGCAAATGCTCAATTTATGTTTATATGTTATATATATTATTTTTAGAATATTTAATTTTTAAACATATTTTTAATTATAAATTCTTTATAAATTAACTTTTTCATTTAATTTCTCTTTTTTTTTATATTTCAATGAACTAAGAAAACAAAATAAATATTATTTAGATTTATAATAAAA
>JAJJLU010003808.1:0-30087 GCA_023807065.1 Isotricha intestinalis
TTATTTTTATGTTCTATTGAAGATGAAAAAGGAAATCATTGTCTTGTGAAATATAAATATGAAGAACAAAATTTAAAGAAAATTTTTGAAAAAGAAAAAGCACATGATGGTAATATTTATTCATGTGTTGAATTAAATGACGGAACAATTGCTTCTGGAGGAAGTGGAGATGGATTTTCAATTAAATTATGGAAAGAATGATTGTTTAAAATAATTTGGCTTAAAATTTTTAGTTTTTTTATTCATAAATGTTAAAATAATTAAAAGTTAACTTCATATATTAAAACAATGATTCAATGTTAAGGCTCATTAAACAAAATATAATTAAATAATACAAAAAACAATTTAATCAGTGTTTATTAAAAAATAGATTAAACTTTTAATCCAAGACTTAAAATTATAAATATTTTTATTCAATATAAAATTTATCACACCAAACATCAAAATTAATACTTCAAAAAATAAAAATTTATGTATATTTATATGATTATTTATACTATTATTATTTTTTACCAAACATTTTCATCATATTATTATTTCCATTAAGATTTAGTAAATTATCATCTCTTTGATGCATTCCACAAGCTTTTAAACTATCAAAATATTTTCTAGCTTGTCTCATTTGTTTGTTTAATTCAGGTAAAATATTATCTTCCCCTATTAATGCAGAAAGCACAACATTCTTTTCAACTTTAAATCTTTGATAATAATCATTTCTTAAATATTCTTCAAATATTCTATCCATTTCATTTTTCCTTAATTTATGTTGAATTTTTTTAATATCTTTTCTTTTTGCATTCAAACTTAAATATTTAATTAATATTTCCATTTGAGAAGGAGAAATGTGAATTTCAGAATTTTTAATAATTTCTTGAACATCTTTTAATTTTAAAACTGGAGGAATTAAATTTGAATTTGATAAATTTATATTTTTTGAATGAAAATTTTCTCCGTTTTGATCTCTTCTTATTTTATATTGTAAATAATTATCAAATTGTAATTTTTCTTCATTTTCAGAAAAAATAGTTTTTTTATTATTAGTAATTCTTGAAAAACCACTTTCATTAAGTTCATTTTTAGTTTCTTCAATTTGATCATTTAATTTATGTAATTCAATTCCAATTTTTGCTTGTTTAAAAATAAATCTAATTCCCATTTCATCAATAAAATCTGGTAAATAACTCATTATAATTTCTTTTCCAAGATTATAGATTTCTCTTATAATCCAAGCAAGACCTTCTGAACGAGTATCTTTTCCTTCTTTTAATATTTTTAAATAATGTGTATATAATTGATCTACTTTTATATTTTTTTGATACCTTAATTTTTCTATTTTTCTGTTTTGTTCTTTTATTTCTAAAATTATTTCTTTTTTTTTATTTTGCTTTGCTGGTAATTTACTTTTATATTCTTTTATTTTTTTACTTCTTGATTGAGATGCTCTTAAAAATAATAATTCTAATTGTTGGGTTCCAAAATTTTTTTGGGTCTTTATCATATTTGAAGCTCTTTTTTTTGGATCAGAATTATCTTCATTTTTTGTTTCATTATTATTACTTATTGTTTTGAAATTTTCATTTGTATTTATTAGATTTACTGCAGAACCTCCTAATTTTCTTGTATTTTTTCTCATTATTTTTAGATTTTCTTTATTTATTTGAACTTCTTTTAATAAATCATTTCTTTCCTTTTCAATCATTGTAAATCTAGAAACATCAGTTAACATATTTATATCTAATTCAATATCATTTATTTCAGAATTTAATTTTATTAGTTCTTCTGATTTTTCATCTCTTATTAATTTACAACTTTGTATTTGTTTATTGTAGTTTGATATTTCTGTTTTTAAATTATTTTCATATTCTATATTTTCAAGTCTTTTATATAATATTTTTTCTGCATGTTCTTGCTTTGAAGATTTTGATAATATATTCATTATTCCTGGTAAAAACTTTTTCACCCTATCTATTGAATTGTGTAATTTTATCATATCTACTCCTTCAGATTTTTTGATTTGAATTGTTTCTTCTTTCTTTTTTTTCTTTTCAGGGGAATATAAATTTAATTTTAAAACTTCTTCTCTTCCTGGATTATAAAATTTTTTCCATGAATTTAATGAATTTTTGCTTTCTACATCTTCGTTTTGAAAATAAGACATTTTATTATTTTTTATCAATATATTAAAATGGTAACTTTAATGATAATATCTGATATATATATAAAAATATAATTAATTTATTTCTTTTATTTAATTTACTCAAATTTTATTAAATAAAAATATAAAAATACATGGTGGATCTTACTCCAGAAAAATTAAAAGAAATAAATTTTTCTTTAAATGATAAATTATTTATTAATGGAGACCAACCAAGTTCTGAAGATGCAGAAATTTTTGAAAAAATAAGACATAATTTTATATTAGACAAAGGGGATTATCCCAATATTTTTGCTTGGCTTCAATTTATGACATTATTTGAAAATAAAGTTATTGAATCTTGGAAAATAAATAAGAAAGGAAAAAATAAAAATAAGAATGAAGAAGAAAATGAAGAAGATGAATTTAATTTATTATTAAATAAAATATACGAGGAAAAACAAAAAAAATCAAAAAATAAAAATAATGAAAATGAAATCCATTATTCATTTGTTTTGTTAGAGATCAAAGTTTGGGATTCAGAACAAGATTTAGATGCTTTAGCAAAAAAAATTCAAAATATAGAAAAAGAAGGTTTAGTTTGGAAAAAAGAATATAAATTAAAAGAAATTATATTTGGTATTCAAAAAATTTTGATGGGATTAATAGTAAATGATGATATAATTTCAATTGATGAAATAATTGATGAAATTCAATCATGGGAAGATGAAGTTCAATCTATAGAAATGGCATTTAATAAATTATAAAAAAGGAATGAAAAAATAAAGACTTTCTCAAATAATATAATTTTTTTATTTAAAATAAACAAAAATTGATAAAATAAAAATAACATTCATTTTTATTCATACAATAAATAAAAATTTAAAATTTAAAAGAATTTAAATTTCATTTTGAAACTTATTATAAACAATTTCAATTGGATTAAAGTTATGTATCAAATTCAAAATACAAACTCTTTTTTGAAAAAAATGATAATATTCACTCTTAATACTCAACGAACAATTAAATGATTTAAAATTCAAATAAAAAATATAAATATTATTGTTGTCAATAGAATAATTACATTCAGCCCAAATGTCAAATTATGCTCTTTATAAATTAATTACTTAAAATTATTTTAATTCTTCATATCTTATTCATAAATATAATTGATGTAGTGATTGTTAGAACTAAAAATCATGTTGAAATTAAACAGGAATAATATGATATTGAATTTATTGTTGAAGGAATAGAAAAAATACAAAATTATCTAATAAATTTAAACAAGACTAAGATTATGAAGAAAGTTGTGATATAATGATTGATGAATTAGATTTAAAGTAATAATAATATTGAAAAATATTTAAACAATCATTAAATAAAAAAAAATGAAATCCTTTTGTTTACCTTTTGTTGATTAGATATTAAATTTAAATTATTTTATCTGATTTTTCTAAAGTAACAATTATTCAATATTATTTATATTTGAAATTGAATATATATTGTTTCATAAGTTTTTTATATATCTATTAAAAATGAAATTGTAAAATAAAATAATAATTTAACAAAATGTTTAATAAATAAAAAGATTACATAATTAAAAGCAGAAACATAATAAAAAAATAAGAGTAAAACAATATCAAAAGTAATAAATCTAATAGAAAACATTTCATATCTTTTGAAAATTTGAAAGTTGTTATATATCTTTGTTTTTATTTTTCAGTATTATAATTTAATCTATGGTATCATTATTTGAGAAGCAATTGGTTAAAGGATATTTAATTGACTATTATTCATTTCACACGTTTATCTTTTGGTTTCTTTCATCTTTCTTAAATATCAAGGTTTAAGCTCAAATTATTTTGGTTTTTATTTATGATTTTCTAATTATTTTAACTTATGTTTTTAACAACCATGTTAATCCTTCTTCTATTCCTCTTCGATAATAGAAGAAGTTATTAATTAAAAAAATTAAAGAAAAGAATTTTTAATAATATCAAATATCTATTTATTCCTTAAAAGATAAATGATAATTTAATTGATTATCAAAAAGAAAAGATCCTTGCTGCTTTGCAATATCCCTTGCTTTATCAACAAAAAATTTATAGTTTATTCCATAAAAAGTATAAGCATTAACTTCATCAACTTTTCTGGTAGCAAATCCAAGGAACATATGATTTTTAAAAAAAGAAATTCCTTCTAATTCTCCTTTTTTGCCAATAAATAATCTTCCAACAGCTCTTCCAAAATCTTTACTTGGTTTTCCATTAATAATTTGAGCATTATATATATGTATTAAATTAGTTCCTCTAGGATAAAAACTATAACTTTGATATTTATTAGGAGCTCCTAATTCAGATGTTGTCATATAAATAAATCCTTCTCTATATTCTAAATCTTGTGCTGTTTCAAAAAATCCAATATCAAACTGATATATCGTTTTGAAATTTTTTGTTTTTGTGAAAAAAATTTTTTGAGGATAATATCCAATATATAAATCATTATTATAATCATATCCAATACTTCTAAAAACTGGAATTGTATTATTTGCTTTATATGTTTGATCATGTTTGAATGTTTTTGAGTCATATTGATATAATTTATTATATTCATCAGGACCACAAATTAAAAATTTTTTTGTTTTATTATTATATGTCATTCCATTCCCGTGACCAGTAGTTCCATATTGAATTTTATATTTTGTTTTAAATTCTGGTGAATTATATGAATATAATATCCCATGTTTTCTATCATCGTTATTGCTCGAATGAAATACTAGTTTATCATTTGTAAATGTAAACCCTTGTAATTGCTTATATATTAATTTTTTATCACCATATTCTTTTTTTTCAAAAGGATATTTATAAATTGTTGATAATTTTTCCATTATTGTTGTTATATCTACTTCTTTTGTAATTATATTTAATTGGGACTTTAGAATTTTTATTACTGGTCTAATTCCTCTATATTTTGTTTTTTCAACAATTGTGTTTAGACCATCTTTATTAACAGTATAAACATATTGTTTATTATATGTTGTTTCTGTCCAATATCCATATTCATTTTTCTCAATTCCTTGATTAATGTAATGTGAATTCATATAATAATAACCGAGATAATGAAAAGGTTTAGTTTTTTTATTACTTAAATTTGGTTTCTTTGTATAATTCATTATTTTAAATATTGTACCTTCATCAATTATTCCTGGCTTTCCATTATATCTTTTCCAATTTGAAGTTAATTCTTCAAGTTTTTGTTTATAATTCGAAAATTGACAATATCCAATATTATGATCTAACATTATTTTAATTGAATCTTTTTGTTCATTATCATCTTTTTCTAAATTCACAAATCTGAAACATGTAGTGTGTTGGTTGAATGGAGTCCAATAATTACTTTCATCACATTTATTAGATGTTACAGGATCAAAGTAAAATAATGTGTTTAATTTGTATACTGGATGAGATTGAATCAATATGAATAATAAAAGGAAAATATTCTTTTTTTGTACAATCATTTTATATAAATAATTTTTCGGTGTAAAAAATAAAAAATTGAATAAGAATTTATTATAATTAAGTAATTTAAATAATTTAAAAGAAAACAAAATAATTTTTAAATTTTTAAGTAGTTTTCTTAAGCAATGATATTATTATTGTTTATTTCATTAAAGAACATAAGAATAGATTATAATAACTTTTTAATGGAAAGAAACATCTTCTGATTTTTTCCTTTGTTCTCATCATAAAATTTTCAAATAATCTTTAAAATCTCAAGAAGGAATTTATTTTTCAATTTTATTAATTAAAATTGAAAGTTTAGTAATATCAATTTGATATTTTAGTATAATTAAGAAAAATAAACATAGCCCTCAGAATATTTTATTTTAAATTTTGTGAAACAATAAAACTAATATATTTTTTCTGTTAAAAAAAATATTTTTTTTTTCCTGTATTTAATAATCTTTTTTTAAATAATGGAACGAAGTTTTGGGTCATTCCTTTATTTTCAACTATTTAATATATTTATCGTATATATATCAAATTAATATATTTTCTATGAATCAACCCAAAAAATTTATTTGTTTTATCATATATCTAATTTCAATTCTTCTAAATTTTGTTGTAATAATCTATAAGTATGGAAAATGAATTTATCATTTATAAAATAGGTTCTTTAATTATTTATATTAATATTATTGATAAATGGTGTTTCATCTTATTAAATGGGATAATTTCTTCTCTAGAGGATTTTTATTTAATTATAATTGCATTTATTTGATTTATTCTAATTTTATTTTAGTTAATTTATTTTTGTTCGCAATTATTATTTTAAATCATTTTTTTATTATATATGTAATAATCTTCAAATTATTTTTATGAATTTATGATAAATTTAAATATTTGATGTGCATCATTAAGAAATAATAATCTGAGAAAGACCTTGTTATACAATATTAATTTTATTTTTCAAATTTATAACTCTAGAATTTGTTTTTTTTAATAAATCCTTTCCAATATTTCTTTGATTACATTTCTTTGATTTAAATTATTTATACAAAAAGAAAAAATTTATTAGCTTTATTTTAATTTCAATTTGAGAAAAAAAAATCTCATTAATTAATGATTCTATGAATAAATAATTTAATTAAATTTAAATATTATTTAAAGATCATCAGGTTTCAAATCTCCTAAAAATTCTAATTTATTTCCATTAAAAACAAAACAATAAGTACTACAATAACTACAATGCAATGATTCAGAATTATATTCAATACCCATAATTTTAAAACAGTGTTCAACCATAACACAAATAGATAATTGATGAGTAACTGCTAAATTAAGAGTATTCTCTCTACAAGTAGAAGTATATGTTAAAATAGAATCCATAACTTTTTTAAACCTATCTTCAATTTCTTTTGGATTTTCAGAAAGATTTAAATTAGAAGCAAAATCAAATCTACTAAAATGATAATTATTATTTTTTGTAGGTTTAATAATAAATTGTTCCCATAATTTTTTATATTGATTATCTGTATTTATATAATAATAAATAGGTGATTCTTCTTTATTATTTTTAAATCCTCCATTAACACCTATTTCAGCTAAATTTGTAATAAAACATAAATTTTTTAATACTTTTTCATTTAATGAATTTGCAGCATAAATTGCAGTCATTATTGTTCTTGTTGATGGACTACTTAATATATTCATTTCATTAATTTCAATATCTTTAAAATAATTTTCTTTTAACTTTTTTCCTATTGAACTTGCTTGATCAATCCCTTTTTTTGTTAATTCTGGATCTTCTTTTGGTAATAATTGTTTTTTTTTATCTATGTTATCAATTCTTTCTCCATGTCTCATTATTATTATATATCTTTTACCTGGATTAAAAGGGTCATAAGGCTTTAAATTTTGGCTTTGATGATATTTATTTTCGTTAATTTGTTTATTTCCCATTTTATTATTTTTTGATTAAAACAATAAAATTATATATCATTTTTTAAAAATGATATAAAAATATAAATCAATTTTTATAGGAATATTTATGTGTTTTTAAACTCTTTTCTTTATTTTTCCAGATTTTTTCTAGAATTCGTTCGAAAAATTGTTCTTTTAAATAATATTTCTTCATTCATTATTTTATTATATTTTTATTTTCATTGTTAATATCTCCTTATTTATTATAAAATATAAAACTATTTTTATTAAAAATATTCACAAAGAATTGAAGTAGATCAAAAGAAGAAAGAAAGATTATTGAAAGAAAAATAGAAATTAAAAAACAATAAACATTAAAAGAAGTAAAATAAATTAATATCAAAAACTATTCCTTTCATAAAAGATAATGTTTAACCAATTGTTTAAGAAATTTCCATAAATGATTCAATGAATATCAATAATAAAATGAAGAAGATTGTTAGGCTTGCTTTTCAATTTATCAATTTTTCAATGATAATAATTACTTTACTTCAGATATACTTATTTTACCTTCATCAAATCAATTAGGTATAATATTTTTCTTTTCTTTGTTATTAATTATTTTTTCAATTTCCTGATTAATTGTATTTATAGCATTATGAATAGTCTAATTTGTTTCCATCTGGTCTTGAATAAAAATAAAGTCTTAAAAAAAATAAAGAATGAAATGATTTCATATCAAAATTCTTATTATATCAATAAAGTAAAAATTTATTAATTTCAATTAATAATTTTTAATAATTAACAATTAATTTTATATCTAAAACATTTGAGAATCTTCATTTTTTTTTTCATAAGAGATATTATGATTTCTACAATATTCATAATAAAATTCATCAAATAAAACAGGCCAAGAATCATCTACAAGATAACCCTTTGGAAAAGAATATTGATATTGTTTAATAAAATCTAAGAAACAAATCCATTGATCTTTATTCAATCCTTCTTTATTTGTTTTTTTTAAAAATGATACAAAATCTTTCACAAAAAAAATATTTTCGAATAATTTAAGAAAATAAACTTCTATTATTTCATATGAAACCTTTTTTTTAAAAGAATTTAATTCAAAAAGATAATTATAAAATCCTTTAAAATCATCTGAATTAATATCTTTTTTCCAACAATTTTTAGAAATATATTTAATTGATGAAACTCTAAAAAAATTTAATCCAACATTATATTCTTCTAAACTTATGTTTTCTAATTTTTTTACTTTACATTTATATAAAAAATATGGAAAAAACATATCTGTATATATATCTATATTTAGAAAAGAACCTATTTTTTCTAAACCATCTTGATCCAATAATTTTGTTTCTTGATTGAAAAATAATTCAAAATCAGTTCCTTCTTGTTCTGAAATTTTTTCTACTTTCTTTTTTGGTTTTTGATTTTCATTTTTTTGTACTTTTTGAAAAATTTCTTCTTTTGTTTCTTCTCTATTAATTATTTGTACTTTTTCTTCTTTCTTTTCTTTTGGTTTTTCAAATTTTATGTTATTTATTCCTATATTATTTATTTTTTCTTTATTTTCTTCATCTTTTTTTTTTGGAGGATTTGTTTTACTATTATCATGTTGATTAGTTAAATTCTTTTTTTTATTTTGATTATTATTTTCTATATTTGACTTTCCACATACTCCACCCATCTTATTAATTTAATTTCATTTAATAAAAATAAATATATGCATTTATCCTTTTTTTGCCTATTAATTAATAAATTGAAAAATAAAATTTGAAGTTGAATTATTTTATGTATAACCAAAATGAATAATTTTTTAAAACTGATAAAATATGAAATTAAATTGTTTTGATGTATCATATATTTAATTTAGATTTCTTTTTTATACCTTTTTTTGATTATATTAAATAATTAAATTTATATTAATAATTAATTTATTGAAATACTTTGTTTATTGGTTTTTTGATAATATTAATTTCACTTGATATAAAAACGATTTATTTATACTTAATAAGTCCTAATATTTTTCTTATTGAATTTTTATTTTTATTCTTCATTTTTTTCAGGTAAAAAATTATGTATATTATTATCTTTTAAATATTCAAATTCTTCATTATCTTCAAACTTTTTATCTCCTTTATTTCTATAAATAAAATAATTAATCATTTGGAATAAACTAATAAATATTCCAAAACCATAAGCAATTTTGATGCTTAATTTTTTAATAATTAAAACATAAATAAAGCATATAATTGCATTCATTATTCAAGTAACATAAGTCCAAATTGGAAGATAAAAAATAAATAAACATTTTATCCTTTGACTTAAATACATTATAAAATTCACAACCGTTATTATATACTCAAACCCTTCCATATTGTTGACGAAGAAGAAACAAAAATATTAAATTAAAGCAATTATTATTATTATAATTGAAATGATTCCAATTGTTTTTAATATTTGTTGTTGTGAAAAAAATTAAAATATAAAAGAAGACATATAAAAGTAAAAAAGAATAATTGAATTATTTAAATTATTAAAAGTGTCTTTTATTTTTATTCCATATATATCTCAAAGAAACCAATTTCAATTATTTACAATTATTAATATAATTGGAGTTATATCAAATGTAATTTCTTTTTTTGTTAATTTATAAATAAGAACTGAAGTACTTATAAAAAATAATAATCTACATCCAAAAGAAAGGCAGTCTACTGTTAATCTTATAGTCATTTATCATTTTTTAAAATTAATATTTTTTAAGCTTTGAATTGAGATTATTTAATGATTTATATTATATTATAAAAATTCAATATTTATTGAAAAAAAAAGATAATATAAATATTATTCATTTTTATTCATATTATCTTTTTTATTATATAATCTTCCTAAATTTTAAATCTATATTCTGTAATATAGGAATTTTTAAGATTTTATTAAATAAAAAATTAAAAAAAATTAGTAATTGTTTTTCATATTAAATTATTATGTTCTTTTCTAATTTAAATATTAACTAATTCCTATTTAGTTTTAATAAGTATCTCAAAAAAAAAATAATTTTTAATCTTTTTTAAATTTAATTTTTTATCAAAAATGATTCTGACTCAAATATTATTTTTGTATTGTATATCATTTTCAAAAACTTTAATAACACTTCCTTTCAAAGAAATAATAAATAAACAATTATTAACAGAAAATAATTTGATAGATATTCTTGATAATTCAATCATATCTACAACAATAAAATTAGGAACACCAATTCAATCAATTCCATTAATAATAAAATCTTCAGAATATGCTTTCCATATTTCAAATGAATCATGTAATGGAAATGTAGAAAATAAATTTATAAATACTTTATCTACTTCATATAAAGAAGATTTAGATTGTTATGATGAATATATATATGAACAAGATGAATTAAAATCTTTTTCAATTAAAGGAGAAAAACCTTCAATTGATAATTTTTATTTAGGAAAAGAAGAAAAAATAGTTGAAAATTTAGGATTTTTATTAACTTATAATTTAACTGTTAATCAAAGTGGAATTTTAGGAATGGGATTTTTTGAATCAAGATTAAAATATCAACCTTTTGGATTTATTAAACAATTAAAACAATTAAATGTTATTAAACAAAATATATATAGTTTTAGTTATTTTGGTGAAAATGAAGGTAATTTGATTATTGGGGAATATCCTCATACTTATAAATCTGAAGATTATTTGCTTGAAAATTTTAAACAATCTTCAATTTTTTATTCTCATAAACATAATAATTTTGATATTAAATTTAATGGATTATTTTATGGAGAAAATAAAATTGATGATGATTTAAATATGGAAGTAACTTTTGATAATGGATTAATTAAAGGAACTGATATATTTAGGGATAATCTAGATAAATTCATTTTTAATGATTTAATTGAAAAAAAAGAATGTGAAAGAAATATATCTAATGAAAAAAGATTATATTATGTTTGTAACAATAAAAGAATCTTAAGAAAATTTGAAAGTATTAAATTTTATTTAAATGAACAATCAGTTAATTTAACTTTAAGTTCTGGTGATTTATTTTATAAAAATGATAAAGATGGGAAATATTATTTTTTAATTTATTTTAATCAACCATTAACAAAAGAAGAAAAATGGAAACAAAGACTTGATTCAATCAATAATAAATGGATTTTAGGAAGAAAATTCTTTAAAACTTTTTTATTGGTTTTTGACCAAGATAAAAAAATAATGGGTTTTTATAAAAATAAACTTAATCAAAATATTTTCTCTAAAGGCATATTTTTGCCTTGGACGTTAGTTTTTGTTTGTATAAGTATTATTTTTGTCTTAATATTTTATATATTTTCAATTTTTAAGAAAATAAGAAAAAAGAGAGTCAATGAATTAGATTTATATTATGATTATACACCCTATAAAGTTGAAATCTAATTACTTTTAATTCTAAATTCTAAAAGACATTTAAATTATTTATAAAGACATTAAACGAATAAAATATTAAATATTTTAAAAAAATAGTTTTCCTTTTTATATTTCATTCTAAAATTGAAGTCATATTTTTTTCTCTCAACATTTCGAAAAATTATTTTTAAAGGTTTTATAAAAAAATCTAATTCAAATATATTTTTTTATTTTCAATTAATAAAAAGTTAAAAAATAAAAAGTAAAATGAATATCATAATATAAATGTATGGATCCTAAAAATAAAGAAACATAAACAAAGAATTTAAAAAATAATATAATTTATAATTAATGATATGGAAAAAGGAAAAACAAGATTTTTAAATTTGTAAATGATATTGGTAAGATATGAATAATTTCACTTTTTTGTTTCAAAATGAATATGTTTTTATTCAAAAAAATTACAGAACATTATTTATTGGAACAAAGAAGAAGAATTCATTTTTTAATATGAATCATTATCATCTAATTTATTTCTCTTCATTCATTGAATAGATATTATTTTTTTGGTTATACTTCATTTGAATCTTGAATTTTCAAATAGAAAACAATGAAATTCATAAATAAAATATATTGTGAAATAGATTTTTATTAAATTTTTATATTATTTAACAAAGTTTAATAATCAGGAAAAGGAATAAAAAAGTATATTATTATAGAAAAGTTAAAAATTATATTTGAATAATAAATTTAAATCAAAATAATTTTTGATTACACAAAATTTTGAATAAAATATATTTACTCTTTTATTTCCTTTTTAATATTTTAATTATTTCCCTTTCATTTATTAAAATTTTTTAATTATATTTAAACATTTTTTTTATAATAATTAATATTTTTAATTAATGAAGCATTAAATTTTATTAATAATTATGACTTTTTATCAAAATTGAATCAAATAATTATAAAACTATTCAATTTAATAAAATTTATATTTATGAAGAAATGAATAAATTTGGTTTATAAAGATTATTAAAATATTTAAAATATCTGTTGGATAAATAAATAAATTGATATACAATTAAAAATTTTAATAAAAAAATGCTATAATAAATAAGCTTAAAAAAAAACAAAATTTTTTTCTTTCATTAATTAAGAAAAAAAATAGAAAAAATACTATATAAATCATAAAAACAAAAAAATATAAAAAATGTTTCTTTTCAAAAAATCCAAATTCCTTGCTCTTATAATTCTCCTATTTCAAATAATAAAAATCAAATTAGAAGAAGAAGTAGAAACAGCAAAAAATCCAGCAACAAGATATAAAATATTTGCCTCAAGCAACAATTATCCTCGTCCTCTTCTATTAAGTAATGGTGATGTATTAGCTCTTTCAGGTGATCCAGGAAAAATGTCTCGTTATAATAAAAATGCTGAATTAATTTATTCTGATATTAATATTCCTAATTATGAACCCAATGCTGCAATTAAACAATTTACTGATGATTTAGATGGTAATAATAGATTCATATTAGTTGAAGGTTTTAATATAGCTGAAGAAGGAAATGGAACTATGAATATTTTTTTATTAAATGATAAAGGATTAATTAAAAAAACTCAATATGATGATGCAAAAGTTCACTCTTATAAAATTGATATTTATATTCTTAATGATAATTTACCTTTAATTAGTTTTGTAAAAGCAAAAGATAATAAGAGATGGGTTCAAATTCAGAAATATAGTTTAGATAGTAATAATGATTTTAAACCTGTTGGTACATTAATTGAAGTAGAAACAACTAATAATTATATTTCTTGTGCTCAAGGAAATAATTATATATGTTGTATGTATATAACTGGTAATTGTGTTGAAACTTCATTAATTATTAAGAATGATTTGTCAAGTAAAAACAGTGTAAAGATTTATGATGCTCCAGATTGTCCTTTTGATAAAATTGTTTGGTTAAAAGATAATAGATTTGTGTTTACTTTTCAAAAAGAAAAAATTATTAGATATGCAGTAAAAGATGTTAAAAATGATAATGAATACCAAGATGTACTCACAAATTATAATGATGATCAATTGTTGAAAGATTGTCAAAAAAATACTATGAAAACAGATGCTACTAAGTTTACTGATGATACTTTTGTTATTTCTTGTGTTACAAGTTCCAATCTTGCACATATTGAAGTTGTGACTGTTAAAGGAAATAATAAAGAAACCAAAAACATTATTTCAAAAAATGCAGTGGTAGATTTTCCGTTTGTATCTAAATTTAGTGACAATTTCATGTCTATATTTTATAATTATAACAAAACTTCAAACAAAGAAAATGAGAAGGGTGATAATGTGTTTGAAATATTATTTTATCCTTCATGTTCTGATTATAAAGCGGGAGAAATATTTATTAATTCAAGAACAAAAAAACCATTTTCTTTAATTAACTCAGTAGTAGAAGGAACAGGAGATACCGAAGAAGGAACATTAATGGTTTATTTTCCAGAAAATATATCAGCAGGTACTTTAAAAATTAATGGAACTGAAACAATAATAAAAGCAGGAGATACACAATCAGTAGACACAAAATATATTTTTACATCAGGATTCCAATATGGAGATATTTATTTTCAATTTGCGGGAAAAAGAAAAGATAAAGTAGGAAGATATTGTTGGATGATATTTACAGTTAAAGATTGCAATGAAGGATGTTATACATGTGCTCAATATGGTGATTATTATCATAAATATTGTTTTGGTTGTAATAAAACAGGAGGTTATTATCCAGTAAACGAAGATGTTGAAAAAGAAGCTGCAGGTAAAACTCATGAAGCTTCTATAGAAACAGAAAGTGAATATGCAATTAATTGTTTTGGTAAAGGTAGTAAAACTTATGAAGGACATTATTTTGATCCAAAGAGTGAAAGTTTCTTAAAATGTAAAGAATCATGTGAATTTTGTGTTGATGCAGGTTCTGAAGGTAATCATACTTGTAAAAGTTGTGCTGCTTCTTATTTTATGCAAATTATTGAAGGACATGAAAATGATCCTGGTAATTGTTTTAATACATCAGGAATTCCTAATGGTTATTATTTAAATGGAGAAGTCATTCAAAAATGTGATATTTCGTGTATTACTTGTGAAAGTAATTCAAAAAATTGCAAAGAATGTAATATCAATGATGGATATTATAAAAATGAAAAAAATACTTCTTCTTGTTTGAAAGAAGCTCCTTCGGAAAATTTTTATAAAGATGAATCTGGAGTAGAAATCATTTGGAGAGAATGTTACTCTAGCTGTAAAACTTGTTCTAGAGGAGGTAGTGATTCTTCACAAAATTGTGACAGTTGTGTAACAAATCATTATAAAATTGATGGAGATACAAATAATAACTGTATTTATCCCAAACCAACAAACTATTATCTTGATGAAGACAGCCACACTTATAAAAAATGTGAAGAAAGTTGTAGTGAATGCTTTGGAGGAAAAACAGATACAACAATGAATTGTAATGGATGTGCTGAAAATTATCATCCTATAATAGAATCAAATAAGGATTGTTATAATGAAGATACTATTGGGGATAACTATTATTTAAATACAAAAACAGGAAACTATGAACATTGCAATGATGCTTGTAAAAAATGTGAAGAATATTCAGAATTATCTGATGCTACAAAATGCAAGGCAAAACAATGTATGACACGTTATACTTATAAAAGTGATGACTATACACAATGTGAATCAATTACTAAAACATTAGAAAAATATAGTTTAATTACAGATCCAAGTGATTCTTCTAATCAATATTTCCAAAAATGCAACGAAGGGTGTAAAACTTGTTCATCAGGAGAAATTAATGGATGTACTTCATGTGATAATTCAAATGATTATTATATGAAAGAAGAAGATTTGAATGAAAATAATTATCAATGTTATTATCATCCAACAAAATCTACTCTTTCAGAAGAAGATAAATCAAAGGATGAAGCATCAAAATATTATGTAAAAACAGAAGAAGGCGATCCCACTAAATATTATTTAGTAGAATGTTTCACAAATTGTAAGAGATGCTCTTTAGGTGGAACAGCTGAAAATAATAATTGTGATGAATGTGAAGAATTATATTACCCAAAAAGTAATGTTGAAAAAAGTTGTGCGAACAATCCAGAAGGATACTATTTTGATAATTCAGATAATAAATATCATCCATGTCATAGTAATTGTGCAACATGTACTCAATCAGGAGATGAAACTAATAATAATTGTGCTACTTGTAAGGATGGATTTACTCAAGAAGAACAATCATCAGGTTTATATAATTGTGTAGGTGGATGTCCAAATATTAATCAAGCATATAGTAATACATCCTCAGATAAAGAGTGTATTGATTGTGATAATAAATTATTTATAAATGGACTTTATTGCATTAATTGTGATAAAACTGATAAAAAATATCATATATTAGGTGAAACTCAATGTTTAAATGAAAAACCTTCAAATTATTATGAAGAAAATGATGGTTTTGGAACTATTACAAAATGTCCAAATGCTTGTGCTACTTGTGAAAAATGTACTACTGATTGTAATGGAAGAAGTGTTAATTGTTTAACTTGTTCAAGTTTATCTCCTATTAAAAGTAATAATTACTGTTATGCTAATTGTAGAGAAATTGATAATACTAAACCTTATTTATATAATGGTGATTGTTATGCGAATTGCAATGCTTTTTATTATTTAGTTTCTAATGATGTTACTGGAAAATGTGATAAATGTACGACTGAAAAAAAATATCTCTTAAAAAATGGAAATGAGTGTAAAGATTCAATTCCAGAAGGTTATGCATTAATTGATGATTCAAATTATCAGTTTTTGTATGAAAAATGTTATGAAACATGCAAATCATGTTCTTCAGTTTCAAATGATCCAAACAATCAAAAATGTACTTCTTGCTTAAGTACATATTTTTTAAGAATTGGTTCTACAAATTGTGATGAAAAATGTGATGATACAAATGATGGTTATTATGTGAAAGACACTACAAATCGAAAATGTATTAATTGTAATTCCAATTCAAATTCAAATGATGCTACTCAAAAATCTTTAGTATATCATTATTTTGGAGTGAATGAATGTATTGAGAGACCAAATACAGGATTTTATTTAGTTGACCCTGCAACAGGAACAATTAAAAATTGCGATGATCCAAATTGTTTATTATGTAATCCAAAATATAATACTGATAATACTGAAATAATAGGCTCAACTTGTACAAAATGCAGTGAATCAAATCATAAAATTTTATATGATGGAAGTTGTGTAGATGAATGTCCTAATGAAAAATTCGGTATAATGGACAATGAATGTGTAAATTGTAAAAATTATAATGATAAAACAATGTATAATGTAAATGGTGTTTGTGTTGAAACAATTCCATCCGATTATGTAGTGAAAGATGAAGATTATAATTATGCAGTTCAATGCAATATTGAATGTGGAACATGTGTATTAGATATAAATAAAAATATAAAATGTACATCATGTAAAGATCCTTATTTTCAAAAATATAAATCAAAAGATTTAACTACATCAATTGTAACTTGTGAAAGGACATGTGGTTCTTATTTAATTGAAGATAAAAGTGACCCTAACAATCAAAAATGTATAAATTGTAAAGATTCAGGACTTTATTTTTTAGATGGCACTTGCGTCACCAGAAATTCTGAAAGTGGTATAAATATGAATTATTATGTTTCTCAAATTGCTGGTGAAAAAGAATATAATTATTTAAAACCATGTCATTCTAATTGTGAAACATGTAATGAAGGACCCACATCCATAAAAGACAATTGTGCATCTTGTCCAAATGATAAAGGATTATTGGATTCAAATTGTGTTTCATCATGTGAACCAAATAGAGTAATGATAAATAAAAGATGTGTTAATTGTGCATCATTATCTGATTCCGATAATAATCCAAAATATAAATTAAATGATATATGTATTACAAAAGCAGAAAAAGAACAAAAAGAAAGTGAAGGAGCCCATCTTATAGTTATAAATTCAGATTTTAATATTCTTAGTGATTGTACTAGTCCTTGCCTTAGTTGTGAATTAGATGATAGTAATAATCAAATATGTCTTACTTGTGTAAATGGTTTTTTCCTTCAACCAAATTCGAATGAATGTTTAACTCATTGTAATAATTTTAGATATACAGTGAGAAACAGCGATAAAAATCTCTGTGAAAATTGCAAAGATAGTGGCAAATTTTATTATAATGGCGATTGTGTTAATAAAAACAGTGAATTTGAAAATTTTTATGAAGCTCAAACAGAACCTGAAAAAACTTATGGAGTAATTTATGAATGTTATACTAATTGTGCAAAATGTTCAAAAGGTGAAGAAATAATAGACGGAGTTCTTCAAATGAATTGTGATGAATGTAAATCAAATTTCTATCATGATCTATTACCATCAACTAATTGTATAAGTGATTGTGGAGAAAAATTAGGAGTAGATAAATCAGATATAAATAATAAAAAATGTGTTAATTGTAAAAATTACGGTGATGCACCGCATTATAAATTATTAATTGAAGATTCAACAGATAATGAAGTAGAATGTATTCCATCTAAAATAGATGGTTATTACATTTCAGATGAAAATTATAATATATTAGAGCCTTGTGATCCTTCATGTAAAACTTGTGAAAATGCAGCTGATTATTGTACTGAATGTAATTTAAATTATATATCTCATCCTTATTCTCCAAATAAATGTATTGAGGAATGTACAACTGCTTTTTGGTATGTTGATGATAATAATATTTATAAATGTAGTGAAAATTGCAATAGTATAATTGATTCAAGAAGACCTAATAAAGGTGGTAATCAATGTGTTAATAAATGTAATGACAACGAATGTGTTTTTTGTAAAAATACTCATTCTTATTATGTTTATAATAATAATTGTGTAAATGCTTGTCCAAATGGATATACCGTTGGAAGTGATAGTTATACTTGTCAAATTGAAGTTATTGAAGAAAATAAATGTAATACTCAAATTGAGCCTTTAAGAAGAGATGTTAAAATTGAAAGTTTATTTTCTGCTACTGATGAATGGATTGATAATTATTTGCGTAAATATAATAATGATTTGGTAAAAAATGTTGATATTCTTTTCGGAAAAAATATCACTTTACAAATATTTAAAGATGATAATTGCCAATATGAATCAAGTGTTAAAAATGGTATTTCTTATGTTAATATTACAGATTGTAAAAATATTCTTATGAATGAACATTCTTTAAATGAAAATGAAATTTTATTTGCAAAATATGATATTAATAGGACTTTAATGGTTAATCAAGTGCATTATAGTGCATATAATGCTTTAACTAAAGAAGAACTAGATATTTCAATATGTGGAAAAGAAGAAGTATTATATAAATTTAATACATCAAATATTAATTTTCAAGAAGCAAAAGATTTATATGAAAAATATGGAGTTGATGTTTTCAATGCAAATGATACATTCTTTAATGATATTTGTGTTCAATATTATGATGAATTTGAACATGATGTTATATTAAGTGATAGAAGAAAATTTATTTTCCAAAATATATCATTATGCGAAAAAAATTGTGAATATTTAGGCTTTGATTGGGAAAAAGAATCAATTAAATGTAAATGTGATTTACAAATGGATTCTTTAAGTAAAGTCAGTGAATTATCATATACTGTGAATTCTGGAATATTTAATGGAAAAATAAAACAAGGAAGTATAGATTGTATTAAGTGTTATAAATTAGTTTTTAGTTTTAAACATTGGAAAAAAAATGCAGGAAATTTTGTAATGTTATTTTTTATTGCTTTTCAAGCACCTGCATTAGTTCATTTTCTTTTTTTTTCTGGTTTTAAACAAGTTTATGCATTTTTAAATCAATTTACTTATGAGATGAAAGGTAATCCTCCAAAAAAGAAAAATAATCAAAACACTGAAGTTAATAAAAAGATTTCTTCTATAACAACATCAACCATTAAATTTAATCAAATTAATCTTAAAGAAAATTCAAATGATACAAATAGCTATGACAACAATGATAATTCAAATTCAAATAATAGTGATTCTAATAATAATCCTCAAGAAATAAAAGTCCATCATCAATCATATAATACAATATCTAGAAATAATTTTACTACTGTAAAAAATTCATCTGAACAAGATTCAATTGATTTAGGTTTACAAGATGATAAAAGAAAAAGACATTCAAAAAGTAATTTAACAAAAAATAAATTGAAATTGATGGAACAAGAGAAGATAATACATATTAAAGAAGGTTTAAATTCTGGAATATTTATAAATTCTTCAAATGTTTTACAAGAAAAAATAATAAAAGAAAACCAAACCGATGCTGAAGTTGAATCATTTGACGATGATGAAATTGATTATTTAAAATTAAATGATGCAATTGAATTTGATCAAAGAAAATTCATATATTTCCTTTTAAGAATGTGTAAAAAGAAAATTATATTCATTAGACCTATTACAGAGATATCAGTTTTTGAGTCTTTTCCACTCAAAATTGTTATATTATTATTTTATCTTGCTTGGTATTTTGTTTTTGTTTGTATTTTTTATAAAGATAAGTATTTTGGAAAAAGATATTATACTAAAAAATATTTAAATTTAGGATATATTTTATCTCATGAATTAGGAATTAGTGTACTTTCTGCTTTTATAGCTTCTATTATTGGGTTTTTATTTGATTATTTGATAGTTGTGCAAAATAAATTTGTTATTTTGATTAGATATGAGAAAAATCAAGAGCAATTATTATTGAAACTGTCAAAACAAATGAAAAATTATAAATTAAGGATATTAATATTTTTTGGAGTAAATATTACATTTATGTTCTTCTTTTGGTATTATATATCATCATTTTGTGCAGTATTTCCTAAAACTCAATGGGAAATGATAATCATTACTGTTATTGCTTTTATTTTTGGAGCACTTTTCCAATTTATATTTGCTTTAATAATTACTGGTTTAAGGTTTATTGGATTGAAGTATAAAGAAAAATATACATATAAAATAAGTCAAGTGTTATTATAAATAATGGTTTTAAAAATTTGTTTATTTTTTAAATGAATTTTTTTTCTATTATCATAGACATTAAAAATTTATTTTATATTTAGTTTCTAAAATCAAAATTTTAACAATTAAAAGAATATTATCTCTATTTTTTTGAGTCACTCTCATAATTTTGGAATGTAAATTTAAAGGATACGACAAAAAACTGTGATTTATTTGTAAATACAAAAATCTTATTAAAATAATTTTCCCTTAATTCCCTTTTATAAAAGTTAAAATATTTTTAATTTTAATTTAAATTACTTTTTGTGCCTGTGATGTTATATATTAAATCCATCTTTTTATATTATTGTTACTTTAAATAAAAATTATTTTACCTAAATGAAGATGGTATTCTAAATAAAAAATGTCGAATAAATTTTTTTTAATATATATTTTATGTGTTCTTTTTTCTCTTATTTCTTTTGATTAATTGAAATAATTTTTTTTTAAATTCTTAATTTTTATTATTTATATATAAATAAATTTTATCTCCAATATTATTTAATTATATTCTTTAATTCTATTATATATATTCAATTAATGATTTTCAAATCAATAGAAATATCATCAATATATAATTTATTTTTTTATTTCTTTTCATTTTAGAAAAAAGAATATTTCATCATTGAAATTAACGTAACACAGTTATAAATTCATAAATGTGAATTGTATATCAAAATCAGATCAAAGATAATTGAATAAAGTATATTATTTCTGATTTATTTATTTTTCTTTCATATTTAAATTTTTAATTCCCTTTAATTATAATATAATCTATATATTATTTTAAAAAAATATCACAAATATAAACCATATAAATTATATAAATCATTTTTTATTCATTTTTTTTCAATTCAATTTAATAAATCATTGATTAAAATTATTTTAAAATAAAAAGAATAATTATATTAAAATAATAAGTTTAAAAATATTTATTATTTGATACTTATTTTGGAAACCGAAAATTCATTTAAAAAATATTAAATTTTCTCTTAAACTCAATTACATATAAAATCAATAAACTTTTCTCTTAAAAACAAAATACAAATCCAACGTCTTAGAGCAAACAATCAATATTTTAAATCATGAATCAATCATCTTTATCTAAACAATAAATGACCCCATTACATTTATTACTTTAATTCAGAAAAAAATTAATTTTTCAATGATCATCATTCCCTTCATTTTTTATCACATCCACTTATCATCCATAATTATTCTCTTAACTTTTATAACATTATTTTAAATTTCTATTTTTTAAAATAAACTATAATTATATAATTTTTATAATATTTCATATATTTTCATCTTTATTTCCTTTCTGGTTCTATCCTAAAAATTATAAGATTAATTGGTCAGAATGAACTATTAATTTTTTCAAGATTTTATTAAATTTATTGGTATTAAAAAGAGTTTATCTCTTTTAAATAAATATTTTCCCTTTTGACAAAAATAAAATGTTTTTTTGGTTTTAGAAGTATTAGGATATAATAAAAATTCTATAGTTTAAAAGAAGAAAGGGAGAAGAATTTATTTATCTTATGAATGAAAATCGTGTAAATAAGGAAGGAATAATTTTTATAAGAAAACTAATTTTTGAATCATTTTTGGGAAATTCAAATTACTTAACACTGTTTAAAAAAATGTAATTAAAAAAAAGAGTTGTTTATTTCAAAGAAATTACAATCAAATTAATAATTCGGAGAATATATAAAAAAATGTCTTTTTCTTTGAATTATATTTTACAATATAAGTGTTTCTTTTAATTTGTTTTCATTAAAATCATTGTCTGAAATGTCAAAATTAAAATAATGTATTTTTTTAGTATATAAATAAAGCTCTAGTTTATCTTAATTGAAAATTTTTTATTATTTTCAATAATATGTTTAATTAAAAAATTAGAATCCAAATATCTTGTGTATTTCATCTAAGGTATTATTTTAAATTAAATAAATTTTATATTATAAAAAAATATGATAAAAATATTAAATAAAAATATAAATGATTGAATTTTTAATTAATATTTTAAATTGATTATTATAAAATTACACCAGCAAAGAAGTAAAACAATTTTCAAAGAAATTAAAAATTTTATATAAAGCCAAAATAATCGTTATTTTTATTTGTGTGAAATTTAATTGATATTATAATAATATAAATTTTTGGAAGAAAGAAATAAAATAAATCTTTTAAAAAATATTAAATTAAAAATAATTTATAAACATATAATTATATATACATTAATCTTAAAATAAATATAAAATAATTCAATGAGAGCGACTTTACTTTTGGTATTGCTTTTAATCAACTCAGTACACAATTCTGATTTTATAAGAAAAATGGTTAAACAAGTATCAGCTCAATGTCCAGAAATGAAAAAAATGTTAGAAAAAGATCCAGGATTCAAAGCATCAGCATTAAGACCAATAGTAGGAAGAGGATTTACTTATTATCATCAAAAACTTGAAGGAGTATTTTATGGAGGAGTAATGGGAGATGTAATGAATGATTTTCTTCAAGATGTTGGTGATGATATGCAATTTGAAAATAAAGATCAAAAAAAGAAATTTGTAAATTTATTTGCACTTTCTGAATTTTCTGGTTCTAATTTCCTTCTTATGCCTAGAATCATGTTTAAAGCTAAAGATCCTGTAAATAAAGGAAGATTCTTTGTTGGTTTATCTGAAAAAAGAAATGATGATTCTGTTGATTTCCTATTTTTAAATGTTAGAACTTCTTTTCAATTAGCTCCTGATGTTTTCCTTGCTACTAAAAGTGATAGAACTTTATTCTGGGGAAAAAGTGAACAATATCTTATTACAAGACCAAGATTTTTAACTATGGATCAAGCAGAAAAATTATTTACTTTCTTCCAAATTTCTATGTTCCAAAGTGCTGAAAAAATTCTCAATTATGTAAAAGCTTTAGAATAAAAAATATTTTTTTATTATTAGAAAAAATACAATCTGATAACAGACATTTCTTTTTATAAACTTTATATTATTTTAAGAAGGTTAAATTTAAATAATCTTTTTTTTCTTTAAATTTTTATATTTAAAGTAAATTTAGTAATTAATGGTTTATTACCTATAATATTTCTTTTATTTATATTTATTAATATGATTTTTTTCGAAAAATAATATAAGAAGTTTCACATTTATAAATTGATTTATTTACATTTAATGTAAATATTTATAATTCATATAAAATAATTTTTTTAAAGTAATTTAAATACAATGAAATTTTATGATTATGAATATAATAATTATTAAGTCATTTTTTATTGATATTTTCTGAAAGAATAATTATAATAAACTAAATAAATTGTAAATATTTTTAATAAACCAAAAATGATTTTAATTTTTATAAATTAATTTAATTAAAAATTAAGTTTGAATAATCATTATCCAAATCTAACTCCTTTGCTTTATATCTTTTCTTCTTCATTAATTTATTTTTCATTATTAAGTAAATTAAAAGAATTAATATTCCAATCAAAATAAATAAAAATATAATTTTAATAAAAGATGGATTTGTAGGAACAATTCTATTTTTATCATAAAAGCCAATAGTTTTAAGATCTTGATCAAAAACCATTGTATATTTTTTAAAAAATGGTTTTCCCAAATTCCATATATTTTCATTTTTTCTTAATAATACCATAAAATAATATTTATCATCATATAACTCAAACAAATCATGATAATCAAATTCAAAAGTCATATTAATTTCTTTCAATATAAATTTTAATGGTTTAACATTTGAAATATTAACATCTTTATCACAAATATAAATAAAATTATTAGTAGAAGTCTTACTTAATGTAACTTGTTTAGACCAACATTTATTTATTTTCAATTGTTCAATAAAAAAATATTTATCAACATGAGCTTTATAATCTTGATTTGAATAAATCATTCCATATTCAAGATTTATTGTTGCTTTATTTCTATAACTAAAAGACTTATCTCCATATGTTATATTATCAAAAAGAATTTGCCACTGAGAACCTTCTTCAAAATGTTGGATTTTCGTTTCAACATAATTATTTTTATTATAATTTTTATCATATTCATGAGGATATCCTCCTATTATAAATTCTCCTTTATCATATTCAGTATATTGAAAATAAAATGAATATGATGATATAATTTTTTTCTCTATTAATTGATTTATGAAATTTTTATTTTTTAATAATGCTTCTTTTTTGTGTTTCTTATATCTTTCATTTAATCCAATCATGCCAGCTTTCGTTGTTTTTGAAATTTGAGGATCTATATCAATGCTAAGGAAAAAATTCATATTATTTATTTTTTTATCATTTATAAAAAAATCATCATTAGAATCATATGCAGATTTAAATGGTAAAAAAAAGAATGATTCTAAAGTATCATTTTTTTTTCGAAAAGTTTCGGATTTTTTTTCTTCAAATTTTGTATAATTTCCTGTATTATCTGAGCCAATAATAAATAATGAATATTCAGAAAATCTCAATGATATTGGGAGAGTTTGATGATTGCTTCCAACAACTAAATTTATAATTAAATCATTAAAAACTAAGTTCTCAGGATTAAATTTTCCTTCTATTGATTGAAATAAATAATTTCTAGAAAAAGGGAAACGAATTATATTTGAAGTACATACATTTAGTTTGATAATAATAATATATTTAATTAAAAAGATTTTAAATTTATTCATTTGTTTGTTCATTTATTTTATAATTTTAAAAATTTTGACATTTATATTATATTATCTTATTATATTTCATATTTATTATTTGGTTTAATTTTTTTTATAGAAAATATATTTAAAATGTAATGGTAAAAAATTTCAATAAATTTCACATTTAAAAATATTTAATAATCAAAAAAATATTAATCTTATGTAATAAAAATAAATTTTTTATTAAAATATTGATGGACCAAAAAATAGGCATTTTAAATTATTATAATTGATTTAACAAATCATCTAATTCATTATCTCCACTTTTAAAATTTTTAAGATCAATTTTATTTTGTTGTTGATAAATAGGTTGTTTAACACTACCAGGTAATTCTTCATTAATTTGATATCCAGCTTCTCTAAGAACTTGTTGATAAAGTTGATTACTTTCATATTCATCATCATCATATATATTATCTAAAGCATCACTTATCATATCACTTTTCATTTCTAATTTTTCATTTAATTTCATAATATTTTTTGCATTATTTTGCAAATTTCCTATATTCATATTTCTATTTGCTAAATTCATTGCATTTGCACTACTTTCTAAAGCTTTATTTATTGTATTTAATGAATTGGCATTTTGAACTTTCATTTTCATTCCACTCATTTGACCTGATATTTTTTCCAAATTTTTAGATTGATTTTGCATTCTTACTATATCTTTTGCCATCATCTTTGCTCCTGCTTGATTACCACTTTGAGCCATTTTTTTAAAGGCTTCTAAATTTTTCATTCTTTGTCTATCTAATTTTTCTTTTTCTCTTTCTATTGTTCTTCTACTTTTATCAATTGCCCGTTGTTCTGATTTCATACTATTTGGATTTATTTTATATTATTTTTATCTTTTTATTTTAAATAATTATTATTTTTTTATTTTTTTTCAAATATTTTCAAATAATTCTTTATTATTATTCTCAAAACCATAAATAAGTTAAATACTTTTATTTTCTTTTTTTTAAGATTATGTTTTTTCATATATATAGTATTAAAAATTATAAAAATATTATTTTTCAAACTATTTTATTGAATAAAAAATGAATTTTTTGAATTTAATTGGAGAAAATAAACTTATTATATAAATTGATGATTTTTTATTTTTAAAGTTTTTATTAATAAAAACAAGATTAAAAGAGTTTAAAGTATAAAAAACATTATATAATTTATAAATTAAATTTCATTGTACAAAATTCTAATGTAGAAAAAGGATTATATAAATATTTTTGATTTTAAAACAATCAATTTTAAATAATTTTATAATAGATAATTACATGAACAAACATTAATATGATAAAATTTTTTTGATTTTCTTAACATTTTATTGATTCCCATCTAATCCTCAAGATATAAAAATATGAATAGATTTCAGAACAAAGTGAATTTATTGGTGTATTAAATAATATCTTCTTTCATTAAAGAGATATTTTTTAATGTTGTTATATTTTAAAAGATAAAATTATTTTTGAAAATATTCTGGAAATTGAAATAATTCATCCATACTACAATTTTTCAAAAAAATGAATTTTTAATTTATAATTATTTATAACAAAAATTCTAAAATCAATATAATATATTTAAATTAAAATAAATTTTATAAAAACATTAAAAAAAAATCTAAAATAAAAAAATAATTTGCTGCATATATAACCCATTAAAATAAAATAAAACATATAAAAGAAATGAGCAGAGTAAAGAAAACAACTGTAACCAAAACAACAGTAACAAAAACTTCATCAGGTGGATTTGACCCAAAAAATTATGAAAAAAATGGATTAACTGCAGATGAAGTAATCGAAATTAAAGAAGCTTTTGATTTATTCGACAGCGACAAATCAGGTCAAATTGATACAAATGAATTAAAACAAGCTCTTCAAAATTTAGGTATTGATGCTAAAAATCAAACTTTACAAAATATGTTAGCTGATATTGATAAAAACGGATCTGGAGATATTGATTTTGATGAATTCATTGATATGATGACTGCTAAAATGAGTGATAAAGATACTAGAGAAGATTTACAAAAAGTTTTCGATTTATTCCTTGGAGATGATGATGCTGATAAAATTGAAATTAAACATTTAAAAAGAGTTGTTAAAGAATTAAATGAAAATTTAAGTGATGATGAATTAAATGAAATGATTACTAGAGCTGATACTGATAGAGATGGAAAAGTTTCTTTTGAAGAATTCTATAACATTATGACTAAAAAAATCTAAATGATAGTCATTTTTAGATAAGAATTTTTTTATTTAACTAAAAATCTTTATCTTTTTAATCTTTCTTTTATTCTTCTTTATTTTATTTTTTTTTGATTTTTTTTTTCTTTTGATTCTTTCTTTTATTTTTTTAATAATTATTTTTAAAAATTAATAATTTTTACGGTTAGCCAACTAAATTTACGGTTAGAATTTCTTTAAATAAATAATTAAAAAAAATAATTTTTTTTAAATTATTTTTTACACAAATTTTATTTATTTTTATCAGTTATTCATTTATATTAAAATGCTAAGTAAAAGATTTCAAAGATATTATTAAGTTATTATTTTTTTAAAGAAATATTTTCAATTCTTAATTAGTTTTAAATCGAAATATTATATTTATTATTTTAATCATATCTTTTCCTTCCTTCAATTTGATTTATTTCATTGATTAATAGAAATTATATATTATTTTGATAAAACTCTTGAAATTAATAAAATTAATAAATATTATTTGAAATGATTTAATGAATGAAAAAGAAATAATTTAGGAAATAAAATATTCTTTTAATATTATAAATAAAAATTAATTTAAGTTTGATAAGACAAAAAATTGCTTAACAAAGAAAAGAAAGAAATTGTAATTGAGATTTAATTTTATTTCAAGGTGAATGAAATATTGATTTAAAGTGAATAAAAAATTTGACAAATATACAATTAATTGTATGACATCTGTTTTTTGTTTGTAAAAAAAGAGAAATAATTAATCTTTAATTCTTACTTTTTTTAGATTTTGAAAAGCATAGTATTTCATAAAATTTAATTATAGTTTGAAAATAATTATTATAAAAAAAGAATAATAAGAGATTAACAATTTTATTATTCAAGAAATTCAAAAATAAATAATAAAAACAGATTTCAAAATCTTCTTAATCATTTATTCAAAAAATTGAAACACTAATATTCTTCCCTTTAAATATAATATATTGAATTAACTTTTTTGATGAATATGAATAATAAAAACTTTTAGAAATAAAGATATTTGAAATTTTTATTCATTTTTTTAATTTTATTTTCTAAAACAATATTATTATTTATAATATTTATTTGATATTTATATCTTTTATTAATTGAGAATCAGAAACAAAAACTATTTTTCTGAAGGAAAAGTGGAAATAGAATTAATTTTTTTTAACATGTTATGATTATTTTCTTTTCATTTATTTTGTTTTTATTATTTTTTACTTTCTTTTTTTTTGAAGATTCTTTTAATGATTCATTTTCTTTTTTTTGGTTTTTATTTTCAATTGAAGTAATTTTATCATTTTAATTTATTTATTTCAATTTTTAAAGATTTGTTTTCTTTTTCAATTAAATTAATTTTATCTTTTAAATTATTTATTTCTAATTTAAATTCTTGTTTAATATTTTTATTTTCATCTTTTTGAGCCAAATAATCCTTTTCAATTAATATAATTTTATTACTTAAATTTTCTATATTTTTTGAAGAAATTAATTTAATTATTTCATAAAATAACAATTATTAGAAATTCTCACTACAATCAATACATAAATTCAATAATTATAATAAACGTTTACATTACATTTTCTTAATAATATATCATTTGTCTTCTTAAACTTTATTGGGGCTTCTTTGATTCTCTCAGTTAATATTTATTTCTTTTTATAACAGTAGTAATTACAGTAACTGTTTTTCTTCATCCATCTTCTCATAAATCTTCTATTTTTTATCATTTTGAATAAAAATAAAAATGTTTTTTAATTAAAAGCCTGAATTACATCATAAAAAATATTTGAAAGCAAATCGTTAATGAATGATTGTAATATTAACATTCCAAAATGAATAAAAATTTGAAGAGACCAATTTATTTTCATTAATATTTACTTTTTTGTATTATAAATATATTTACATTAGCAAATAAATTTATAAACATGAAACTCTTATTTCATCGTTAATTATTAAAAAAATCAATGCACCATTAATTACTAAATTTACTTTAAATATAAAAATTTAAA